>JAVTVY010002274.1:0-32515 GCA_036873755.1 Hanleya hanleyi
GACAAGCCAAGAAACAGAAAACCGCTGGGATGTCGACACCAAACCAGGGAGCATGTGTGTGTGCCGCTGACCAAAATCATTAGCTTCATAGTTTAGTGCGTTCATTTCATCCATGTGGTATACTGAACACCGGATTTACCGATGGAAATATCTGTGAATTTCGAAAAAATATATATGGAATGAGATTCGTGGTGATACCCATATTTTTTAGGATACGAATGCATCGTGATGAAGGCTTCATGGTGTGTTATACCCACCTAGGAAAAAAACAGCCCCCAGATATGCATCAAACGCCCGGGAGTATGGAATATAGGTATACATCTGGACTAAACTCTTTTATCAGGTAAGCTAGACTTTAGTACTATACTTGCGTTGAAACCCATGCAGACAACCTATTCAAATTTCAATGCATTGGCAACATAGCGTCGCACGAAATATACGATACGATACGAATTTTATTACGATCAAAGTAAACGTACAGTGATCAAGGGGAAGTAACTCCCAACATAAACAAAAACACTGATTTCAGCAATTATAAACACATACACTGATAATATACGCGCCCCTGTTGACCAGGATTTTTTTATACTCCCACAACAACAGACAATTTTAAGACAATTTTCTAGCGGGGTCTTTTCTTGAACATAATTGCTGTAATATACTCTTCTTTTTGTGGACGCTAAATATAGGGGAGAAAATGGCAACATTGTGACCAAACCATAACAGTTGACAGCTGTAAAAATAGATACCGTGGCATAAAATGAGAGAGAGAGAACATTTCAATCTGCCAATTTTCGAGATGAAAATTTTTTCTTGACGAAATAGAAATGAACGCGAATCTATATTCTACAAAACATTTTTCTTGACGAAATAGAAATGAACGCGAATCTATATTCTACAAAACACTAGAAAATATTAGCGTAGGTGAATTTTTTTAGACTCATTTTAGACTGTTTTGTGCTTTCATCGAAAGTGAAAACACATCTCGAAAAGTGTGTAGCAGTGTCGATATAAATCTTCAACCTAGATGTAAAAATAGATACCGTGGCATAAATTAGAGAGAGCATTTCAGTACACCTCAAAAAAATGAAACCTGGACGGGTATCCTTCATCTCGAGGGGTCGCAAGTTCGATTCTTGCTTTCATTATGTGAGTATGTGTTGGACATGTGATCTTTAAATTTTATTATCACCAGACTAGCTTGAATGTTTTATGAACGCTAAATGTAGGGGGGAAAATGGCAACATTGTGGCCTAACCATAACAGTTGACAGCTGGAAAAGATGTAAAAATAGATAAAAAATTAGATAGAGCAGCTCAATACACCTAAACGGTATAGTTCAACCCCACCCCCAGCCCAACCGTACCCCACTGGACCAATAGTGGCTCCCCTAGATGCCAAAACGTCTATTTCCATACCCTTGGTCCACCGCGCATGCGCAGAATGACGCTATTTCAACCCACTAGTCCAGTGAGATGCCCCTTCACGAATGCTTCACATTGATACCTCATATGACCCCACTGGACCAATAGTGGCTCCCCTAGATGCCAAAACGTCTATTTCCATACCCTTGGTCCACCGCGCATGCGCAGAATGACGCTAGTTCAACCCCACACCCAGCCCATCAGATGCCCCCTCACCTAGGCTTCACATTGATACCTCACTCGACCCCACTGGACCAATAGTGGCTCCCCTAGCTCCAACACGGCTATTTCCATATCCTTGGGCCACCGCGCATGCGCAGAATGCCGATATTTCAATCCCACACCCAGCCCATCAGATGCCCCTTCACGAATGCTTCACTTTGATACCTCACTCGACCCCATCGGACCCTTAGTGGCTTCCCTAGCTCCAACACGGCTATTTTCATACCCTTCGGCCACCGCGCATGCGCAGAAGGCCGATATTTCAACCCCACACCCAGCCCATTAGATGCCCCTTCACATAAGCTTCACTTTGATACCTCACTCGACCCCATCCGACCATTTTATCTAGGGACTACTTTTTCTCCGCGGAAGCTTTTTCCCGAGACCGAATCACCGCCAAAACCGCGGCCAGACCGCATCACCGCGGATGAATACATCCAGGCCGCCATCTTAAACCCACCACCCACCCATCCACCACAGCCGCCGACCATTTTATCTAGGGACTACTTTTTCTCCGCGGAAGCTTTTTCCCGAGACCGAATCACCGCCAAAACCGCGGCCAGACCGCATCACCGCGGATGAATACATCCAGGCCGCCATCTTAAACCCACCACCCACCCATCCACCACAGCCGCCATCTTAAACCCACCACCCACCCATCCACCACAGCCGCCATCTTAAACCCACCACCCACCCATCCACCACAGCCGCCATCTTAAACCCACCGCCCACCCATCCACCACAGCCGCCATCTTAAACCCACCACCCACCCATCCACCACAGCCGCCATCTTAAACCCACCACCCACCCATCCACCACAGCCGCCATCTTAAACCCACCACCCACCCATCCACCACAGCCGCCATCTTAAACCCACCACCCACCCATCCACCACCACACATGACCCCATGTGACACAATACTCGCTTCTGATTGGCTGGCGCGTGACGTCACAGAGGTCATATGCAAATTTTTGGGGGCAATCGACCCCCAAATACTCTTTGTATACTACTAGCGGGGGTAGAATTCGTCGGACAAGAACGACCAGAAGAACCAAGGTCTCAATCAAGGGAATTAACCTACTCATGATCAACAAAAGGGTTAAGCTTTGAAATATACCTTATATTTCTTCACATCTCTAAGATCGAACACATATATATCGGAGATTTTGTTCGCAGAAGATAACAGTGAATATTCGTGTATATTTCCATAGCAACCGGTAACTAAGTTCTTTATCTCAGGAACTTAAATGGTTAAAGTGATTTTTCTAATGAATATGAATAGCTTAGATCGTTGATTCCGAATATTCATTAAATAAAAGCTCGAAATAAAATCTTTAGTAACTGGTTGCTATAGTAAACTATTTCTGAAAATACTTGGATCTTTACCTATGAAGTAGGCTGCCATCTACAAATTGTCCGGTAGTCAGTCAGTGAGTGAGTCCATCGTAGATCGGACCGCACTGCGGTGGTCTAATGGTTAGAGCGTCGGCCTCGTAAGCGGTAGGTACTGGGTTCGATCCCAGGCCGGGTCATACCTAAGACTTGAAAAATGGAACTTGTTGCTCCCTCGCTTACGCTCAGCATTAAGAGGATAGAACAAGGACTGGTTCGCTCGGTGTCAGTATAATGTGACTGAGTGGGGTGTCATGTCTGCCTACGGCATGACATTTCAGTGGGACAGCAGTATAAAATGGCAGCATTAGATCTGCTCTGTTACAAGTAGGTTCCCCTGCCCCTCCCCCGCCCCTCCCTTCCCTTCCCCGTCGTGATATAGCTGAAAAAATGTTGAAAGCGACGTTAAACCCTATTCACTCACTCACTCCCCATCGTAGATCTTTAGTCCGCAAAATAAGGAGAACCGTTGACATTAGAATCTTGATTTTTTGCAATGTTTCAAAAATGGAATTCCTATAATTCTCATAATGCTATAAATAAACAATATAATAAATTTGAAAGAGATTAGACTTCTAGATTTCTGAATATACCATCAACAATGTAGCTCACCTGCTGACATCACAAAATCTGATTTTCATATACATTTCCTGAATATCAGATTCATACAACCGTTTGCAGCCATGCGGTAAACGGTATCTCACACGGAATAATGAGTACATTCGTCTACTAAAGATAACCGTAGGCCGTTCATGTTAGTGAAGCCAATTCATTTCTTCAATTATGCATAAAAGTCTGCGTTTTGTGCAGACAATTTATCCCAGATATGGTGAAATTAAAACAGTAGATTAGTTTTGGTTAAGGGCGACATGTTTTTGATGAATACGAAATGTGTACGGCAAAGCCAAAAACAAAGCCTAATTTCAAACGTCTGTTACACTTTTAACTGTGGGCGTATAGGGTATACAACTTGGGTATTTTTAACACTGGTTCTGGCGCAAATTGAGGTATTTCCATTTTTTGGGGTACCAGTTTATTATTATTATTCCTATAGAAAATGGCATGGTGATAATCCGATTTTCGCCAAGGGTAACCTGCAATGTGTAGGTAATAAGCCTCGTACACCTTCGCTGGTATATTAACGTATGCAATAGTTAAGGCGCTCAGCACAATTCTACTCTAGTTTGACACGAGCTTCTACGGTCTAAACACAGTTGGAGCTGTGTCTGTCTTCTCTTTAATTCCACCAGAAAATGGATTAAGAATAGCCTAATTAGTTGGTGTATATTATTAGCAAAAGTATAAATCCAGTTTTTGAATTTATCTGTTTTCAGTTGGGTGATTTATCAATAATCTTTGATGAAAGGTGTCTCTCTGTTTTCTCATCTCTGTTTGTCACTCAATACCTTGACTTGCATGTACATATATATATATGTAAATTCGAATTTCCAATCAGACTCAAGCAATCTTCTTCAGCACCGTTCTATAGTAGAGTTTTCATGGTTAAAAAGACCCGTCAGTTTAGTTGTAACGATATTTCATCATTTGCTCAAGTAAACTTTCAAGGTAAGTCCAAATATTCTCTTTTACAGCATGTTATGCCGTTTCACAGCTCACATGCACCAATCGCACCCCATAACATAGTGGCGCCATATTAGTATTACATATATATAGTTTTCATGTAGCTGTATCAGACAAGATTCAGCAAGCCTACATTTACCGTTGTCAATCGTATATTTAGTATAGCGGGTTCGACTCCCATCACTCATCCAAATTATAAAATAAAATGGTTTATGGAATTATTTCCTTCCCCATATCGATGGATAGAAAGATCTCTTTAAAAATCTCGTTTGAGTGCAGTACTAGTATCTGAGCTTTACCATGAAACTCAAAAGCGTCAGAACACCATGTTTAGTAGAAAAGTTTAGTGGTAAAATATGTTCCGATTGACTAGTCAAAGTTTTGACGCCATAGGGAATCTCTTCAGCTTTGTTTTCAGTGATCTCAATTCTGTATTATTTTAATATCACCTAACATATTGTACACCTTGTGGCAGGGATTTTTAATAGTCCCATTAAGAGGAACATAAAACCAACACCGATTTACCTGTCTGAATGGTCATTGCCCGGTACTTTTACCCGGTAATGTCTGGTCAATATACCAATATAGGATATTGATAATATTCTCATTTTAAATGGCATTATACATTCTGTAAAGGGAACCAAAATGTTAGTCAGTAAGAGCGCGATACAAGATAGGGATCCCAATTCGGTTTGCAAACTGTATTTACAGAGGTGTATATCCAATTGTATAGGAAAATAGTACACTTTCTTCTTTAAATTGTCATTCTCAAAAACAAAATCAGTATGTTCTTCTAACAAGCCTTTCTGTTGACCATCGTCCCTGTTGTTGAGGTGGCGTTGTAATCTACAGTTTGGAAGTTCGTAGAAATAAGATGATTTGCCCCAAGAAAAACAAAGTACCGGAACAAAATACTATGAAGTTTGACACCAGCTTCTGTGTAAAATCAGTAGCAGTTATGTTTATCCCTTTAATTCTATCAGAATATCAATCATTAATGCTATGGTGTTATTAAAAGCAAAATAATAAATCCGGTGTGAAAACTGAATGTTTATAAATGGTTCATTATGAGAAGTCTCACTCACATACCTACATCTCTCCCGTGTACATGTCTCTCTGTTCTGAGTTTTGTCACTTGCTGTCCCAGACCTACGAACAATGATATACAAGTCACCAATTTGTATTAAGCCATCCTTACACCATTCTCCCAACGTCAGAGTTTGTAACCTCCAAACCGTCGGTAAACAAGACTCTGACTTCACCCCTATACAAATGCCTGGCGCGCAGCCGCATTGCCGTCTTTTCCGCTGAGCCAATGAGAGAACGCGTTATATTTTCCGGCTGACTACGTCATCACAGCTGATCACCGCGTGGAGACGGGCGGTCATATTGTAAACAACATTTGACAGGCTAGCATTCCGATTCACGCTGAGAACTATTGTAAGCATTAATTGATAATGACCCTGAAAATGGATCAAGCCTGTGGTAGTGACCAGACAATCAACAAGCGTGCGTCTTTCAGGAAATTATATTATGGCCAAGTGTATCGAATGATATCTGTGTTTCATGTCGCCGGTCTTGAACTCAGTGAGGGAGGGTAACACAACACAAATCAACGTCAACGCAAAATATAATATTGAAAAATTACTCAATCAAAATTACTCTATATATTATTATGTATTTATGTGCAACAAGTAATAAAAACAACCAGTGAAGGAGGTGGACGAGAAATATGCATCGGAACACATCATTGGCCTAATTTCCTCACAGTACTAAATATTAAATAATAAGATATCTGCAGTTAAATGTGTTTCCCGGGTTATAACTATAAATAATATTAAGATTTTGTCTGAAAATAAGTGATTTCATTTCAGCAAATGTGCAACTGTGATTTAATTTAATAATTGATTCAGTTTTTTTTTTCAAATAGCAATTTTTTATCAAACTAACTTATTTAAATTTGTTCAAACTAAAAAATGTTTATCAAATAAATTGGCTTTGAATTAAAAAATGACAATACCAGTATTATCACAATTTTCAGTATTATAGTATAAAACTAACTCCAGAAAGCCGCACCTACAATCATACTGGTGAAGCTCAGACTTTTTGCGTATCAGCATATTAAAGTCATCGTCAATCCATATTTATAAATGATAGAATGGTACATGTACAATCCCGACACCGCCATGTATGTATATATTCATGGTACACGTGTGTGTATTAGCATGAAGTGTTTCGAGCCCTGTGTACTCTCGTCGGGGGAGACAGGAGGCATGTATTGTATGCGCCTCAAACACTTGTGTATTATCTCATACTGTTAGTGTTTTAATGCCAAGTTTTTATAGACCTGAAAGGTTATACGTCACCCTTTGTGCGTATTTGCACAGATCATAAAGGGTACTGGTAGGTCAATTATGTCGTTATATTTGATCAAACAGCGACCTGATAATTAGCAAATCGCGTTTCTCTTCTTGATTTAACAGTAATTCGAGGCTTGAGAATACAAATGAATAAGGTCCCTCCTGTAGTTTTTCTGTCACAATCGCCAGGTCCAAGATATGTGGCAAGAAATCCCAGGGCTCGAAGTACATTTACTTGCTCGTTCATGATGGAAGTTAACTGACAGATCACAAATACCAGTCCGGTTTTTTAAACAGGACGCCCCTCAAAGATTTGCCTCTGTTCGTTCTCGTCGATATACAACGCCTATGTTGATTGGCTCCCCGAAGTTACGCTAAGCTTTTCGGAAATCTTCGGCCCCATTCGGTAATCTCAACAAGTTCGCTCCATTTAGTAACGGAGGCTGTTGATTGGGCGAGAGCCATGCGCAGAAAAGCTGCGCGCCGCAATTATACCAACTTTGACATCAGAGGGTATATACGACAATAGGAGATATACAATCTGATGCCATGAGAATGTCCTTACACGCGCCTATAACTCACATCAGATGTTAAGAATAGTTGGGCTGTTTGATCCATATTGTCATATTTACACCTGATGAAAAACCCGCTCCATGTTATAAACATAGAGGAGATATCATGAGAACGAACCGAACCGAACGTGGTGGCCCACGTGCTCTGCACCTGTCGCCGCCACCGGGGCAAGACAGCCTTGCCCAAGGATTAATGTGGAAAGGGGGGATTGAGAATGAATTAAAAAAACTCAGCATTTTTCTCAAAACTGTCAGCAACAGCGAAAGTTGACGGAAAAAACCATATCTGACGAAAAAACTCGAATATACACTCGATATTCAGCCTATACATTTTGGATTTGAGGTTTTTTTTCTTTTAACATGCAAATTTGGTTCTTATCTTTAATGTCGAAAATCGACATGGTGAAGAACCCATTTTTGTGTTTCGATTTTAATCAGTAAAACGTGTGGTAAAACTATAAGCAAACAAATTGAATGTTAACCGTGTTAACTCTTTCCAAGATTGTATATTACGAGAATATTTTCGATTGAAATCTAAAATCCTATTGAGATCCATGTTCTCTCATTCATACCAAAAATGATTTATATGTAAGAACACCACGGTCTAAATATCTGAAGGTTTGGATATGATCTTTTCCAAGTACCGATATTGCTTTAGTATAAGACTGCTATGGGGCTCTACCAGCAACTTGTATGTGTGTGAACGGTAATGAACCTTTTTAAAAAACTACATACGATTTGTCTTCATCTGGTCGAATGCTATGTTTTCCCGATTAACTTTTCTCATCTGATCTCCAACCCATATAGGGTTAAATTCAGTATGAATGCCGACAAAGGTGATAGGACAGCGTAGAAGTCAGCACACAAAATGTCGCAAGAAATACAAAATTCAAAGACCAGATAAGAATTTCCCGTCACTGGAAGATTACGGAAGGTCGCATATTTTAGAAAGATACATACAGTGACTGTTCTGGAGCATTACTCAGAAGAATACGACATACTTTGTATAGATTAGTGGATTAGTGAATTTAAGATAGTATTTTCCAGATTTCGTATCACCATGTCTCATGGTAACATTGTCAATAGTTTGAGGGTTTTATCTACGTTTGATACCAGTCCATTTATTTCGCTCATTAATATGTTAATGAAAAGACGGTGAGGTACACATTTATCTTATTGATAACTCTCTTAATATAATTACCGTCTTTCTGAAGGAGTATACTCGGAAACAATAATACGAACAGGTGAGAATCGTCGGACCTCAGTATTTTGCTCCTTGTCTTGGTGAAGGTTTCCGCCAGCTGTCCATTGCTTTGTTTCTCCAGTCCATACCAGATCAGCTGGTAAATCAATTGTTAAACACGGCATTGCAGAAGAAGGTAACACCCTTAACACCGCTGACAGCTAGATTGTATGTGGATTTTGCTCAGAATAAGGTACTGGCAACAGCTTTACTTTCTCCAAAAAGATTTGATTGATGAAAAGATCGTTCATCTAGATTACGCATTTATATACGCGGATGTTGCCAATAAACTCTATGGTCTGACCTATATATAAGTGACCGATTAGGAAGAACGAATCATATTTCTGGTCATCGTCCGAACACAGGTAGAATTGTACCAGATCCAATCGTGTAAAATGTCATTATCCGTTGTACTAAGACTATTCGATGAGTCATTTGATTGTTGTACTCCTGTAAAAAGTCGTTCGGAATTTTCCGAAAGATCCTTCTGTGATTCCCCAATGTCCGAATTTTTCAGCCGGACAAGAATAGGGGCCTACTGTTTGACAGCCGTGTATCTCCAGACAACATCATGTCATCATCGTCCAGTCCGTTAGATTGTGCCGACCCCAGCACTGCTGATCAGGTCCAGACTACCAATCTCACGGGAGATTTCAAGGACAGTGGTTCGAGGCATGACAACCCTCTATCCATGATGTCATCCCCAGTAACATGTCTTCAGTATGACAGTGACGTCGAAGAGGAACCCGTAACACCCAGACAGATGCCTGCAGCTCTATGTACGCTGTTGAACGCACCAGTTATAAACAAGTCCAGTCATTCTTCGGAAAAGGTAAGTTGTGTTTGATAATTAATGTTCATCTACTCATTCTCTATCAATCAGTTTTACGGACACAGAGAGCATTACAGTTCTTACATAGTAAACTGCCCATTTCTGGATAGCAATATCCCAGAAGGACCTGTATACGTCGCCTTGTAGCATTTGCTCGATCATGTGCAGACTATGACCATTTTAATCAACACCTCAGAATATGAATTGCAGAAACTTGTCAAACAAGGCTATATCAATTCAAAGTTTCTCAAATTCTCTAATAAATATCGTACACTGACGGCAAAATACAATCGTACCGTGCAAGATCTCTGGCGCTACGTTTCGTAACTTGTGGCTAATTCCGGTAAATCCGGGGCCAGGGGCTGTTTGAATATCATGTGTTTCCCATCTCCATGGTGTTCAAATGAACAGCCACAATCAAAGCGTGACAGATACATACTCTGGAAACAACTTGGAAAATCATTTGGATAAAAAATAATGGTCAGTGGTTAGGATTTTATGTAAACAAAATCCTCAAGTTTGCTTACATAACTGAAAACTGTTAACCACTTCTCTCTTGCATGAAACTATCTTGTGTTTTGATTATTCTTATTTCATACACATTTGGAATTGGTGCTAACTGTCATACGAATTATTTTTATCGAAATTCTTGGATGGATGACAGCTGAATATTAAATGTCGGATCTGACGCTTGCTATTATAAGTCGCGCCAAAAGCATTACAATATAAAATTTGCCCTTTCTGTATGCATAATACATGGAAAGTTTAATGTTCCGTTTTGCGTTCCTATAGACGAATACCCCTGTGATCCGAAGAACTCTCAAAAGAAGGAGCCCCGATAAAGATGACGATTCTACTCCAGTTCTGAAACGACGACGGCCATTGTGTGTGTTCGAGAGATCTCAGAGTCTGGAATTGCCAACCGTCTCCAAAGTTTCACTACAAAGATGTCACTCTGAAACCGAGATGATCAAATCAGCTTTGGATAAAGGTATGTGAATTTGAATTCTTAAGCAAATCACTTTTCAAAATAGCAGGCAGTGGAAAGCTAATATTGAACTAGGGTATATTACAGGGTCGATTTACTGTAACACAAAAACCCGACGATAAATCCGCTCGAAGGGATCGTGGATTCGAAATCGCCTGACAGATAATTCATGAACACATTTCTATCCCGTTTTCAAACATGAATAATAAAATATCACAGATATAAAATTTCGATTAATTGCCTGCAACAATTCACACTTCATCAGTTTCCCTCATATTATTTTTCAGTTGCTGAAGACACTAACATGATAAGTGACGGTAGCAAGACGTTCTGTTTGCCTACAGTTCCTGGTAAGCACCAAGACCTGAAGTCAATCACCCCAGAAACGATGGTCAAAGTACTGAACCACGAATATGACCATGTCATAGAGCAGTTTGTCATCGTCGATTGCAGATACAATTATGAATACGAAGGGGGCCATATACAGGTAAGAGGCTCGACGAAGTATATCAATTACCACCGTAGACACAATGTTGAACGAATTTCTATCTCGTTAAAAAGAACATTGGAGCTAACTTAATGATGAATACTTTCAGACTTGGCCGCCATTATGTGCAAATTCATCTAAAGGCCTCGTATATGTCACATTCACAGACAGTCACAATATCGTCATTCATTACCAGCCAAATTTCGACTAGTTTTAACAAAATTCCGTATCTCCAATCAACGACTCGCTATTGAAACCGGTAGATGAGCAAAACCTACGAAAAATGATCGCCCTTTGTGTGATAAGCAATTTAATGAAGACGAGCTTCGCTATTTGCTTCATATAGTCCTTCATTTATACGGCAAGCCATTTTGGTTTTTATTAATTTATTTTTGATGACAAAAATTCTTTCTTTGATATCATTTTTTATATATATAAAAATAAAACTTTATAATTGATATCAAAAATTATTTTTGGATATCAGGTATGTTTTTTGATATCAAATTCTTTTTTGTCATATTAAAAATGTATTCTCTGAGCATTTATTTATATTTTTTGTGATATCCAAAATATATTTTTGACATCAAAATTTCCTTTTCTGATAGGGAAAATAAAGTCTATTTTTGCTATATATTTTTTGGTTCCTATCAAAAAATCTTTGATATGAAACAGGATATTTTATATAAAAGTTTATTTTTTATATCAAAACAAGAATTTTGATATAAAATTCAGAATTTTCGATATCGAAAATATTTGTTTTTGAAAAACACCAAAACGACGCACATTTACTTTTTTGAAAAAAAAGAAGAATTTTTTATATAAACAAAATATTATTTGAAATCAAAAAATAACGGATAGAAGACCAAAATGGCTTGCCATATATTCAGCAAGGATAAAAAAATGTTATATTGCTTTATATTATAGACAACCAGACATTCATAAATTCAGTCTTGTTATCAACAACATACTTAACAGGCCTTATATATGGATATTCATACTCAGTCATACTCAATTACTTCAAATCTCCTGTGTAAACTCCTCTGTTGGAAAATTTATATGTGCTTGCACCCTCATATCTCACCGAATGTGAACTGATTGTAATAAGTTCAGATCAGCAACAAACTAATCTCAAAACAAAAGAACATTTAAAACACTCTTTGGTTATAGTGAATTACACATAGATTAGATATTATTATAAGCAGTATATGTTCTCACAGCAAATTCCTGGATGCTCTTTAACATGCAATGTAACTGTTTTATTTTAGGGTGCCGAAAATTACTACACCAAGGATAGCGTTATGGAGAACCTAATAAATATACCCCTTTGTGCCACGGACAAGCAGAAACGAATCGTCCTCATTTTCCATTGTGAATTCTCATCGGAAAGAGGGCCAAAGATGTAAGTATCTCCATAATTTACGTAATAATAATGATAATAATAATAATAGTATTTTCGTTATTTTGGGACTACTTTTTCTCAGTATAGCACAGATTCTAGTAAAAATTGGTCAACACTCAATAATGTTAAGTGGTAACGTAATTGTCAATTTCTAATATTACTGTATATATTAATTGATCTATTAGCTGTCTTGAAATACATTTCATCTAGACTCATCGTTTTTATAAAATGTCCATGTGACTAATAATTGGTTATATTTTTGTAGGATGCGATTCCTGAGAGCCATGGACCGGGAGTGTAACAAAGAGTGCTACCCAAAATTGTTCTATCCCGAAGTGTACCTCTTACATGGCGGATACAAGAACTTCTTTGAACATCAGAAGGAAATGTGCTCAGCCCAGACCTACATGCCGATGCACCATGACGACTACAAAGAAGACCTCCGAAAATGCCGTATTAAATCCAAGTCTTGGGCTGGAGAGACGAGCAGATCATCAATGAGACGGGGACTCAAGTTCTAAACATACCTCTTATGTACGTTGATGGCATTATGTCGGTGCTAAAGTGCTAAACTTGTTATTGTTATGTGTATAGTTGTTAAGCTGTGATTACCATTTGTCTATTAAAATCTATGCTATATATATTGTACATGCTTGTCTGCAAAAGAAAGTGCCTAATTACCTGTACTCGCTTTTGCGAATTGTCGAAATAAAATGTCGATATATATATATTCGGTCGTTAAGATTGATTACCAATTACCTACTTCAGTCTTTCGTCTGAATATAAATCCTCCTCATATGCTAATCCAAGTGCAGATTTCACTTTGATAGATTCATGAAAACATATATATCGAACTACTTAGAGTTGTCTATATGCTGGTGTTCAATAGTGAATTGGAATCAAAAATAAACGCAAACGAAACGGTGCTTCTAATTAGCTGGAGTATATTATGGTTTCTTTGGAAATCGATTTCCATCCCTTTCTTCTCGACTTCATCCAAAAACACGAGATATGTAGGTTACACACCACTGAACAATTTTTTGTACCGAGGGTTATCTCAGAGAATGGAAGACCAACTACAGCGATTGGACTATATTCATTCGGGAGGTAAATTGTTTTGTGTAATATATATTTTTTCTGCTCTACAATAGTTGATATTCATAGCTGTTTCTTGTTCGCTATGTAGATAAAAGTAAATTTCTGTAAATTTTCATCATACATGTCGCCGCCATGTAGTGCATGGGCCAAGACCCCAAATTTCACCGATCGGTACCACTCGAGGTGGCAAATTCTAGAAATGTTTTTCGAAGAGGTACATGTATGTAGATGTTATCCATATGTGATAACAGTTGCAGATCGGTAGCTTAACGGTAGCAAAACACACTTTCTTAACTCCATCCCTGCTCGTATTCCGAACTCAAACAATGGGAGCAGGGGAATGGTTCCTCGAATATATTAGTTATTTCTGTCGCGGAGGGCTGAAACTTTACGTACTTTGGGGGCAGGGCCTGGTAATTACCTTGATATTGCTATTTTATGACGTCATAGTGACGTAATAACATGTCGCATCATTTATTGTCGAAATTTTGGTTGGATTTTTAATTGTTTTTTCCAATTCTGCTGGCACCATGAGACGTATCAACTTTGGTAAATGTTCTTTGCAGAGGCATATGTATGTAGATTTTGCCCATATGTGATAATACATGCAGATCGATAGCATTGTGGTAGTTATGGTACACTTTCTGACCCCTCCCCCATCACATCCTAAACCCAAATTTGGGGGGTGAGGTATGATTTCTTGGATATTTTAATTATTCCTGTTGCTAGAGAGCTATAACTTTCCCCCTTCTGCATATGAGCTATACCTCTACGGAAGCAAGTTAACGGGGTTTGAAATGATCAGTTTATGACGTCAAGGTGACGTCATAACATGGACAATAATTTTTAAATTTTCAGTAATTTTTTTATTTTTCGTTATTTTCAATATGTTTTTCCAAGTTTGCTGGTAAATCTTGAAATAGCAGATTCGGTTCATACTCTGTAAGGGGTATTTGCATACGAATGCTATCTTTGTGTGACAGCCGTTGTATATCGGTAGTTTATGGGTTGTTGTAGTACATTTCCTGGACCTTACCTCTTTCTGTTCTCTCAACCCAAGTAGGGTATGGTCCTTCCGATATTTTCCATTATGGTTAGACAGCTGAAAAGTACCAACCTGTACCTCTTTTTTGAAGCATATTGAAACCTTCATATGATGCTGTGGTGACGTCACCGTGATTGAATAATAATGATGATAATTTTGATCGAATTTTTGGGTTATTTTATTTTCTCATTTGTACTTGAACCAAATGAAGTGGTAAATCCTGTTATGTTTCTTTGAAGAGAATAAGCGACCAATCAGTCGCCGTACGGAAGACGTGGAGAAGGACAATTAAGGAAATATTCCGAGATGTTGCGATATTTCCATTGATTCTCATCTTGGCTACCAATCGTCCTTCCTATCCGTATCTTTCCACCAAATTTTGTTCTTCTGTCATTATTGGTATGAATCCGACGAAATGGAATTTTCCACTTAATCTACCATATTCAGCGACCAGACGTTAGATGTCTGCCATTTTGTTATAATTGCAATTAACCTTGATGAGTACAAATACCTTCTCAATTTACAAATGCTACAACATATTGTCACCCATTATAATGAGCTAATGTTGGCCATCTTAGAATGTGCATCGTTTCCAAGACGTTACCCTTTCTAGCTATCTTGGCCAACGATTGTTGGGAATTTCAGGTTGGTCATCCAGGTTGGTCTTTCGTGGCATCCCAGCATATTTTATGCAAACGTGATTAACGGATGATTCACTCGGCGGTGCCAGCTGCAAATTGGTTTCATAGCTAAAGATGGTCATATGTGGTAGATATCTGTATTTGAAATGCGATGCTTGCTTCTTAAAATATATAAACGTTACCCTTTAAGAGCTTTTCAGAAGATAGTGATGCCACTATTGCATCTGGGCATTACCCCGTGAAAGCTGCTGCCTGCTGAGAGCTGCAGAATGCATGCCCAATTGCTTCTTCCAGAGATTGCAAAAGAAGATAGAAATGCAGAAAATCCCGTACCATCAATAACATGTTAGAGTATTCATATCGTATCAACACACACATGATGGACCTACTAAGGAATCTCAGCCAAACAGAAGCGCCACAAGATCACTCCATATTGAGCTGTTTAAATGAATGTCAACTCGTCTCATGAGTGTTCAGGTAGACCATGGTATTCGCTATGAAGATTCGCACCTGAATGCATCAGTTTTGTCCGAATGAAAACGAGTATGTTAAGGGCACTATGCACACGTGTTAACGTCATCATAGGCTTCGTCATCAATACTCGATTGTGAAATGCTGCAAACCTGAAACTAATCTAACAGGCTGTGGCCATACTCGACTGGGATGGTTGCTGAAAGGGAGTGTCATATATCCTGCTAACATCTCTAGTGGAACATGAAAAATACAATCGTTGATGCAGAGAGTATGCCTACATCGTCAGCTGCAGAGACGGATAGTTCGATAACAATGCCCAGAAATTGTTTCACTTCCACTTATACTAACTCCCCATATCCCATTATCATGAAATGATTTGCCTTAAAATCAGGCACATGGATGACCAGGCAGTTTGGAAATATTGTTCAGAAGTTGAATGTGATATAGGTTTAGCTATACACCATTATATAAATGATGAATGGTCCCTGCATCAGTAAAACTCCAGGATCATCACACCAACATGCCCCAATTACACATTTTCCTGTTTACAGTCATGGTCTTTTCTACAGTTTTGTGATGGTGATACAATCCTGTATGACTCTTATGGAATTTCTGCATCAATAATCGAAAGCCCTTATTCTCAAGATGCTAATAACACAAACTTCTACACAGGCATAGCAAGGTAGTATTTTATGCAAGGAAAATTGAAATCCGTTTGGAATGATGCTAAATTTAAACACATTATGATGTTCGTTTCATATCATCAAATCTAGTTGAACGTTCCTATTGTTCGTATACTAAAATCTTCATACAGCCTCATCATTACTGTTGAAAATTGCCGTTTCTGGATTGGTTCAATAGCTTGATATCCATTTTACATCACATATCATGCAATTATAGCTAGAAACGATTTCCTTCTGACAAAACCGGTCAGATGCATTTTATTGAATTGAACAGAATAGTCTCCAGATTTGAATTTTTGGTGGCTTTGTTGGTTAAATCTTATACAGTTACTTTATCTCTTCCATCCACGGGCTGTACACTATTTGTTACACGGTTTGTCAGTGACCCAATACAGAAATATATGGGGTCAGTAAAATTTATATTGGGCGAGGCGTCAGCCGAGCCCAATATAAATTTCAATGACAATCCGTGTAACGAATTTATCCCGCTGAAGACTCTTTCTGAACACGCTAATGCCCATAGGCATATTCTGTGATAAAGGACTTGTTGTGAACAACTTTGGCCCTATGTTGTTGTTGCTCACGAAAAAAACACAACACTGTATATGTAAAGACACACATTTGCAATATTCATTGGCTTTGATCATCGCTGATTACGATGAAATACGAGCTGTTCACATTATGAATGCTATTTAATTTAGAACTACAGCTGCTGAAGCTCACCTTTATTACAAATACTTCTTGTCAAAATGAAGCCTGAGGAATAATCGACGCGAGCCAGCCGACGCGAGTGCTTTGAGACAGGAGCTACTGTAAAGGGAAATAACCTATAGTTACCCCCCCCCCCCCCGAATTACAATCGACGGCGGTGGATGGAAAAATATCGGGCGACCATGTGACCGTGACCACTCGTTTTCATTGGACGATGTTGTCTGAAGCGGGATAATATTTAATACCACACCAAAACGCGGTGGTGACCTGACTAAAATGTATAGGGTAAAATCGTTTAGCTCTTTAGACATAGGTTTAAAGAAAATATCTGGTGGGTCATACCCCGCCACCCCCAACGTTTGGTTTGGGGTAAGGATAATTTTAGGTTTCATAAAACGAGCTGTAATTACCCTTAACCTACTGATCTTCAAAGGTTATAACCTATGGGTAGCAACTACATAATAATATCATCTTAGGAAACATTGGTGGAATCTGCTACCTCAAATGGTACTAAATAGGAAATTTGTATTGAAAATAGACTAAAAGGTCGGCAAAAACTGATTTTCCGTTTTATGACGTCATAGTGACGTAATCAAGGGATTTTGGTCATTTCGGTTTACTGGTTTCGATGAACAAGGACTTAAATGTAGTGTGTGGAAAATTTCAGCCCTCTAGCAGCAAGAATGATAAAAATATTCGAGGAACCATAACCCATCGCCCATATTTCGGTTCAAAATGGGAGCGGGGTAGGGTTCCGAAAGTGTGATAGAACTACCCATAAGTTACCGATCTGCAACTGTTATCACATATGGGTAACATCTACATAGAAATACCTCTTTAATTAACATGAATTAAATCTGCCATGCCAAGTAGTACCAGCAGAATTTGAAGAAAATCAAGTTAAAAATGGACAAAAAAAGAGAAAATAAATGGCTCACTGGGTCATGACGTCACTGTGACGTCATCAAACGCTTATGTGACATGATCTTTACTTGTTTCAATAGAAGAGCACCTATGTCCAAAGTGTGCGAAGTTTTAGATCTGTAGAGAGAAGCATAAGAAAAATATCCCAAGGAGCCTACCCCACCCCTCAAGTTTGGATTCAGAATCGGGAAAGGTGTAGGGTTGAAAAGTCTTGGTATACTACCCTTAAGCTACCGATCTGCAATGGTTATCACCTATGGATAACATCTACATACATATACCTCTTCAAAAAACATTAATAGAATTTGCCACCTCAGGTGGTACCAGTTTCGACTCTGGCCCATGGGCTAATGGGGATGTTGATACTTTTTTATCTCGTTTTCGCCAGCTGTGACTCAGAAAAATATATGTCATTAGTCACGGGAAAATATTGGGATTAAAGTTTTCTGAAGATCTGCCAGGCCAATGTACTATGTACTATACATACTCAGGAAACGACTTGAAATGTACTTACAATTCAGAATGTGATTGTGGGCAGACTGGCATGTTCCCTCGCTGGCATCAAAGACTGGACGTCACTGATTCTACTCTGTTTCCAAAATAACGTTTTCTATAGCTGTTGTCTCCTCTTCCAGAACATTTTAAAAAGTTAAAAAAAAATTCTACTGTTTTCAGTACATATTAAATTATGTATTTTTATAGTTTTCCGTCATTTGAAAATTCCATTGAGGATATCCTTTAAGCTACAAAACATACCTCATATTTTCACACGTTTAAATCTTAAAAATATACATCTCTTAGGCCGAACGCATATATATCGGAGAAACTTAAATTGTTTTTATTTTTTTCGCAGAAGATAACAGTGTATATTTGTGTATATTACCATAGCAACCGGTGACTAATTGCTTTATCTCATGAACTTAAGTGATTTTCTAAATGAATATGAATATCATAGACCGTTGATTCTGAATATTCATTAAATAAAATTTCATAATCTGCAAAAAGTTCGAAATAAAAACCTTAGCAACTGGTTGCTATGGTAACCTTATTTCTGAAAATAAAAAGGATTTTTTCCAAAAGGGACTTCATATAATTTGCATTATGCTATAAATAAACAATATTATAAATTTGAAAGAGATTAGACTTCCAGTTCTGAGAATATACCATCAAAAATTTAGCTCATTATCATGAATTCATTTGACGACATCATAAAATCTCATTTGCATACATTTCCTGAATATCATATTCATACTTCAAACTCCAATATCTCTGTTATGGCATGAGCATCAACAAATATAATCCTCCGATAACAGAAGAAAACACATGATCATTTATTAAGATAAACATCTATTGCACGTTATGTATGTTCTACTGGAATGTCGATATTCATTCACCACAGTTTCTTCGTATGTATTTGATATGTCCTGTACGGAGAATCGAGCATAAGCTCCTGTTAATGTTATGGCAGGAAATCCGGGTCTCATAGTAAGCAGATTTCATAAATCATATCAATTCTCGTGTTTAACTAGCTATGTCCTCCTTGTGCCACTGCAGGGGGATATGCCAAGAAAGTGTTGTTTTCAGTTTATCGATGAAGTATGGGAGATTGGGGTACAGTGGGACATGGGGCACAGTGGGACAAGCCGTCTAGCTCTTTTATTAAGAACAAGAGGCACATAACATTACTATCAGCAGAAAGCTATCACCCCATACAACCTCTATATTGATTACAAGTAAAACCTATCATTAGTAAAAAATTAGGGACACAGAGAGAGGATGGACAAATGTACACTTTAATTATATCGATTTAGTATCTCAGCTGTATGTATTAGTTTTTTGTCATAAAAAAGGAATATATCATGCGCCTGGGGCAGAGTGGGACACTTTTGCTGGGGCACACTGGGACAATAATAATCAAATGGTGAAATTTCCTTTCATCCTAAAATGCCATCAAAGTGCATTATTTTGTTTCTCAGATGGTAGTATTTGCCAATCCTATCAGATTTGATGAGTTTTACTAAAACTGTCAAAGTCAAATGCTTTCGTTGGGATGAGAATCACACAGAATATTTTTTCCTCAAATTTGGCTCCTGGGAAATATTTTACGTAAAGCAGGGGCCTAAAATAGCAACTAACCTAACCACTGCTGTTGAATCTTCTACACTTCTATGAAACATATCAGTATATAGTTCTTATCAAATGTATTTTGATTATTGTCCTATCGCACCTCAGTGGGTGTCCCAGAGTACCCCATAGTGGGGCAAACTGGGACACATTTTTTTACGTTATTAAAACAGAATTCTGGAGAAAAGTATAACAGATATTTCAGATTTTTTTGTGTGACTATGTCATAATACGTAAGTAGTATAGTCTAAGCAGATCCGGTGTCGTTTTCCAGGGAGGTAACTCTTGGTGCCCTTTTTTCCAGGTTAAAGGTATAGGGGACGCCACATCGCCTTTCACCTCTGTAGCGTCTGTGGCGCCAGGTGGCGCCACCAGCTAAAGGTCACGTGGAGGTCAAAAGTAGTTCCGGCAACCTTTAACCTTTGTACAGAAAGTAGTCCCATGTCAACCAAGTGATTTCCAATGTTAATGTATACGGGGAATGCCTAAAAAGAGTATGGGAATAGACGTTTTGTGACCTGGGTAGGTCCCTAGTGGACCGAATAGATCGAGTGAGGTGTCAAAGTGAAGCGCTCCTCGAGGGCCATTCAGTCATGGGTGGGTGCATGTAAAATTAGGATTTTTCCCCGAAAATATAAAAAGCGGAACACGAACTTTACCCCTAAAATAGGGTAAAACACCTATCAATCCTAGCCAAAAGGGCTAATATCGGTCACCGGGCTTATTGGCACCTGCCTATCAAGTCAATGGGGTGGCTGCATGTAAAAATTTCTCCAGAAAAAAAGCGGAACACGGACTTTACCTCTAAAATAGGGGGAAACACCTATCAACTCTAGCCAAAAGGGCTAATATCGGTCCCCGGGCTTATTGGGATCTGCCTATCAAGTCAATGGGGTGGGTGCATGTAAAATTAGGATTTGTTTCCAAAAATATAAAAGCGGAACACGGACTTTACCCCTAACATAGGGGAAAACCCCTATCACCTCTAGCCAAAAGGGCTAATATCGGTCCCCGGGCTTATCGGGGCCTGCCTATTAAGTCAATGGGGTGGGTGCATGTAAAATTAGGATTTTTTCCCGAAACTATAAAAAGCGGAACACGGACTTTACCCCTACAATAGGGGTCTGTATTATACAATATAAGGGAAAATGCCTGTATGGGGTATGGGGATGGACATTTTTTTTTTCGTGGGCTTTACTATGGCTTGTGGGGTCTCGTTTTTCTCGTTTCGCCAAGAAAATGACAATGGGAAGGGTCCCGGAGCGAATCGGTGAAATTTTTGGGAAAAGTCACCGAGGTCTGTATATAGGCCCATAGGCTGGCTATATGGGGGTATAGGTTCAACCTGGGAAATTCACACACGTTCATTGTGATATGGGCTGTTTGGATTTGTTTTTCACGTCTCGTCATTTAGAACACGATGGGAAGGGTCCCGGAGCGAAACGGTGAAATTTTGGGAAAAGTACCATATAGCCCATATATACTGGCTATATGGGGATATAGGTCCATCCTGGGATATTCACACACGTTCATTGTGATTATGGGTTGTGGGGTCTTGTTTTTCTCGTCTCGTCATTTAGAACACGATGAGAAAGGTTCCGGAGCGAAACGGTGAATTTTTTGGAAAAAGCTCACCGAGGCCTGAGTAGGCCCATAGGCTGGCTATGGGGATATAGGTCCATCCTGGGAAATTCACACACGTTCATTGTGATATGGGTTGTGGGGTCTTGTTTTTGTCGTCTCGTCATTTAGAACACGATGGGAGGGGTCCCGGAGCGAAGGGGTGAAATTTTTGAAAAAAGTTCACCGAGGCCTGGGTAGGCCCATAGGCCTATACTGCATGGCTATGGCGGTATAGGTCCATACTGGGTGAACGTTTTGGGGTCTAGGTGAGCCCCTTATGATCCTATGGTGTCGTATGAGGTCTTATTTTGAAGCTCCCGTGGAGTTTGTAATGTATCGACTAATGGTTCGTCCGTGTGCAGTAGTCTGCGCATGCGCAGTCTGGCCGTAGTATAGAAAGCAGGCATGTTGGGGGGTATGTGGGGGGTGTGTTTGGGGTAGAGATGGACCACTATGGGTCCAAATGGGTTGTGGGAGGTGTCAAAGTGAAGCTTGTGTGGGGTAGAGTCAGAGTGTTTTTAAGTGCAAGTCGCGTCAATCTGCGCATGCGCAGTTGGGTGTAGTAAGTAAAGTGGCCATTTTGGGGGTGCGTGGAGGTGCGTTTGGGGAGGTGTTATCTTGTAGCTCTCGGTAGTTCCTTTATCTCTTCCATCCACGGGCTGTACACTATTTGTTACACGGTTTGTCAGTGACCCAATACAGAAATATATGGGGTCAGTAAAATTTATATTGGGCGAGGCGTCAGCCGAGCCCAATATAAATTTCAATGACAAACCGTGTAACGAATTTATCCCGCTGAAGACTCTTTCTGAACACGCTAATGCCCATAGGCATATTCTGTGATAAAGGACTTTGGCCCTATGTTGTTGTTGCTCACGAAAAAAAACAACACTGTATGTAAAGACACACATTTGCAATATTCATTGGCTTTGATCATCGCTGATTACGATGAAATACGAGCTGTTCACATTATCAATGCTATTTAATTTAGAACTACAGCTGCTGAAGCTTACCATTATTACAAATACTTCTTGTCAAAATGAAGCCTGAGGAGTAATCGACGCGAGCCAGCCGACGCGAGTGCTTCGAGACAGGAGCTACTGTAAAGGAAGATAACCTAGTTACCCACCCCGAATTACAATCGACGGCAGTGGATGGAAAAATATCGGGCGACCATGTGACCGTGATCACTCGTTTTCATTGGACGATGTTGTCTGAAGCGGGATAATAATTAACACCACACCAAAACGCGGCGGTGACCTGACTAAAATGTATAGGGTAAAATCGTTTAGCTCTTTAGACATAGGTTTAAAGAAAATATCTGGGGGGTCATACCCCGCCACCCCCAACGTTTGGTTGGAGTAAGGATAATTTTAGGTTTCATAAAACGAGCTGTAATTACCCTTAATCTACTGATCTTCAAAGGTTATAACCTATGGGTAGCAACTACATAATAATATCATCTTAGGAAACATTGGTGGAATCTGCTACCTCAAATGGTCCCAACTAAATAGGAAGTTTGTATTGAAAATAGACTAAAAGGTCGGCAAAAACTGATTTTCCGTTTTATGACGTCATAGTGGCGTAATCAAGGGATTTTGGTCATTTCGGTTTACTGGTTTCGATGAACAAGGACTTAAATGTAGTGTGTGGGAAATTTCAGCCCTCTAGCAGCAAGAATGATAAAAATATTCGAGGAACCATAACCCATCCCCCATATTTGGGTTCAAAATGGGGGCGGGGTAGGGTTCCGAAAGTGTGATAGAACTACCCATAAGTTACCGATCTGCAACTGTTATCACATATGGGTAACATCTACATAGAAATACCTCTTTAATTAACATGAATTAAATCTGCCATGCCAAGTAGTACCAGCAGAATTTGAAAAAAACCAAGTTAAAAATGGACAAAATAAGAGAAAATAAATGGCTCACTGGGTCATGATGTCACTGTGACGTCACCAAACGCTTATGTGACATGATCTTTACTTGTTTCAATAGAAGAGCACCTATGTCCAAAGTGTGCGAAGTTTTAGATCTGTAGAGAGAAGCATAAGAAAAATATCGCAAGTTTGGATTCAGAATCGGGAAAGGTGTAGGGTTGAAAGTCTTGGTATACTACCCTTAAGCTACCGATCTGCAATGGTTATCACCTATGGATAACATCTACATACATATACCTCTTCAAAAAGCATTAATAGAATTTGCCACCTCAGGTGGTACCAGTTTCGACTCTGGTCCATGGACTAATGGGGATGTTGATACTTTTTTATCTCGTTTTCGCCAGCTGTGACTCAGAAAAATTTATGTCATTAGTCACGGGAAAATATTGGGATTAAAGTTTTCTGAAGATCTGCCAGGCCAATGTACTATGTACTATACATACTCGGGAAACGACTTGGAATGTACTTACAATTCAGAATGTGATTGTGGGCAGACTGGCATGTTCCCTCGCTGGCATCAAAGACTGGACGTCACTGATTCTACTCTGTATCCAAAATAACGTTTTCTATAGCTGTTGTCTCCTCTTCCAGAACATTTTATAAAATTAAAAAAAATTCTACTGTTCTCAGTACATATTAAATTATGAATTTTTATAGTTTTTCGTCATTTGAAAATTCCATTGAGGATATCCTTTAAGCTACAAAACATACCTCATATTTTCACACGTTTAAATCTTTAAAATATACATCTCTTAGGCCGAACGCATATATATCGGAGAAACTTAAATTGTTTTTATTTTTTTCGCAGAAGATAACAGTGTATATTTGTGTATATTACCATAGCAACCGGTGACTAATTGCTTTATCTCATGAACTTAAGTGATTTTCTAAATGAATATGAATATCATAGACCGTTGATTCTGAATATTCATTAAATAAAATTTCATAATCTGCAAAAAGTTCGAAATAAAAACCTTAGCAACTGGTTGCTATGGTAACCTTATTTCTGAAAATAAAAAGGATTTTTCCCAAAAGGGACTTCATATAATTTGCATTATGCTATAAATAAACAATATTATAAATTTGAAAGAGATTAGACTTCCAGTTCTGAGAATATACCATCAAAAATTTAGCTCATTATCATGAATTCATTTGACGACATCACAAAATCTCATTTGCATACATTTCCTGAATATGATATTCATACTTCAAACTCTAATATCTCTGTTATGGCATGAGCATCAACAAATATAATCCTCCGATAACAGCAGAAAACACATGATCATTCTTTAAGATGATAAACATCTATTGCACGTTATGTATGTTCTACTGGAATGTCGATATTCATTCACCACAGTTTCTTCGTATGTATTTGATATGTCATGTACGGAGAATCGAGCATAGGCTCCTGTTAATGTTATGACGGGAAATCTGGGTCACATAGTAAGCAGATTTCATAAATCATATCAATTCTCGTGTTTAACTAGCTATGTCCTCCTTGTGCCACTGCAGGGGGGATATGTCAAGAAAGTGTTGTTTTCAGTTTATCGATTAAGTATGGGAGATTGGGGTACAGTGGGACATGGGGCACAGTGGGACAAGCCGTCTAGCTCTTTTATTAAGAACAAGAGGCACATAACATTACTATCAGCAGAAAGCTATCACCCCCATACAACTTCTATATTGATTACAAGTAAAACTTATCATTAGTAGAAAATTAGGGACACAAAAATTGTTTTTGAGCAGTCCAAGTAAATTTTTAGGACTGAGGATGATAGTTCGTTATGAGAAGTTTTCAGCAGTACTTCATTGCTGTTTTGTTACTACAGAGAGAGGATGGACAAATGTACACTTTAATTATATCGATTTAGTATCTCAGCTGTATGTATTAGTTTTTTGTCATAAAAAGGAATATATCATGCACCTGGGGCAGAGTGGGACACTTTTGCTGGGGCACACTGGGACTATAATAATCAAATGGTGAAATTTCCTTTCATCCTAAAATGCCATCAAAGTGCATTATTTTGTTTCTCAGATGGTAGTATTTGCTAATCCTATCAGATTTGATGAGTTTTACTAAAATTTCAAAGTCAAATGCTTTCGTTGGGATGAGAATCACACAGAATATTTTTTCCTCAAATTTGGCTCCTGGGAAATATTTTACGTAAAGCAGGGGCCTAAAATAGCAACTAACCTAACCACTGCTGTTGAATCTTCTAAACTCCTACAGGACAATAATAACAGAGATTTTAGCAAAAAGGTGAAAATGTCCCAGTGTACCCCAATCTTCCCTACACTTAACAGACACGTGTGTTTCATACTGAAGTGTTCTTCTTAAAAACAAGAGCATTTAAGCTTCCGTCCACACAAAAAGCTTTGTATTCATGCTGGGTCTAAATAAAACGATACAGCTTCATATTTGTTAAATAGCAGTACTCCACTGTCGACTGGTAGTCAGCGGGAGTAGTATACAAAGAGTATTTGGGGGTCGATTGCCCCCAAAAATTTGCATATGACCTCTGTGACGTCACGCGCCAGCCAATCAGAAGCGAGTATTGTGTCACATGGGGTCATGTGTGGTGGTGGATGGGTGGGTGGTGGGTTTAAGATGGCGGCTGTGGTGGATGGGTGGGTGGTGGGTTTAAGATGGCGGCTGTGGTGGATGGGTGGGTGGTGGGTTTAAGATGGCGGCTGTGGTGGATGGGTGGGTGGTGGGTTTAAGATGGCGGCTGTGGTGGATGGGTGGGTGGTGGGTTTAAGATGGCGGCTGTGGTGGATGGGTGGGTGGTGGGTTTAAGATGGCGGCTGTGGTGGATGGGTGGGTGGTGGGTTTAAGATGGCGGCTGTGGTGGATGGGTGGGTGGTGGGTTTAAGATGGCGGCCTGGATGTATTCATCCGCGGTGATGCGGTCTGGCCGCGGTTTTGGCGGTGATTCGGTCTCGGGAAAAAGCTTCCGCGGAGAAAAAGTAGTCCCTAGATAAAATGGTCGGATGGGGTCGAGTGAGGTATCAAAGTGAAGCTTATGTAAAGGGGCATCTAATGGGCTGGGTGTGGGGTTGAAATATCGGCCTTCTGCGCATGCGCGGTGGCCGAAGGGTATGAAAATAGCCGTGTTGGAGCTAGGGAAGCCACTAAGGGTCCGATGGGGTCGAGTGAGGTATCAAAGTGAAGCATTCGTGAAGGGGCATCTGATGGGCTGGGTGTGGGATTGAAATATCGGCATTCTGCGCATGCGCGGTGGCCCAAGGATATGGAAATAGCCGTGTTGGAGCTAGGGGAGCCACTATTGGTCCAGTGGGGTCGAGTGAGGTATCAATGTGAAGCCTAGGTGAGGGGGCATCTGATGGGCTGGATGTGGGGTTGAACTAGCGTCATTCTGCGCATGCGCGGTGGACCAAGGGTATGGAAATAGACGTTTTGGCATCTAGGGGAGCCACTATTGGTCCAGTGGGGTCATATGAGGTATCAATGTGAAGCATTCGTGAAGGGGCATCTCACTGGACTAGTGGGTTGAAATAGCGTCATTCTGCGCATGCGCGGTGGACCAAGGGTATGGAAATAGACGTTTTGGCATCTAGGGGAGCCACTATTGGTCCAGTGGGGTACGGTTGGGCTGGGGGTGGGGTTGAACTATACCGTTTAGGTGTATTGAGCTGCTCTATCTAATTTTTATCTATTTTTACATCTTTTCCAGCTGTCAACTGTTATGGTTAGGCCACAATGTTGCCATTTTCCCCCCTACATTTAGCGTTCATAAAACATTCAAGCTAGTCTGGTGATAATAAAATTTAAAGATCACATGTCCAACACATACTCACATAATGAAAGCAAGAATCGAACTTGCGACCCCTCGAGATGAAGGATACCCGTCCAGGTTTCATTTTTTTGAGGTGTACTGAAATGCTCTCTCTAATTTATGCCACGGTATCTATTTTTACATCTAGGTTGAAGATTTATATCGACACTGCTACACACTTTTCGAGATGTGTTTTCACTTTCGATGAAAGCACAAAACAGTCTAAAATGAGTCTAAAAAAATTCACCTACGCTAATATTTTCTAGTGTTTTGTAGAATATAGATTCGCGTTCATTTCTATTTCGTCAAGAAAAAATGTTTTGTAGAATATAGATTCGCGTTCATTTCTATTTCGTCAAGAAAAAATTTTCATCTCGAAAATTGGCAGATTGAAATGTTCTCTCTCTCTCTCTCTCTCATTTTATGCCACGGTATCTATTTTTACAGCTGTCAACTGTTATGGTTTGGTCACAATGTTGCCATTTTCTCCCCTATATTTAGCGTCCACAAAAAGAAGAGTATATTACAGCAATTATGTTCAAGAAAAGACCCCGCTAGAAAATTGTCTTCAAATTGTCTGTTGTTGTGGGAGTATAAAAAAATCCTGGTCAACAGGGGCGCGTATATTATCAGTGTATGTGTTTATAATTGCTGAAATCAGTGTTTTTGTTTATGTTGGGAGTTACTTCCCCTTGATCACTGTACGTTTACTTTGATCGTAATAAAATTCGTATCGTATCGTATCGTATATTTCGTGCGACGCTATGTTGCCAATGCATTGAAATTTGAATAGGTTGTCTGCATGGGTTTCAACGCAAGTATAGTACTAAAGTCTAGCTTACCTGATAAAAGAGTTTAGTCCAGATGTATACCTATATTCCATACTCCCGGGCGTTTGATGCATATCTGGGGGCTGTTTTTTCCTAGGTGGGTATAACACACCATGAAGCCTTCATCACGATGCATTCGTATCCTAAAAAAATATGGGTATCACCACGAATCTCATTCCATATATATTTTTTCGAAATTCACAGATATTTCCATCGGTAAATCCGGTGTTCAGTATACCACATGGATGAAATGAACGCACTAAACTATGAAGCTAATGATTTTGGTCAGCGGCACACACATGCTCCCTGGTTTGGTGTCGACATCCCAGCGGTTTTCTGTTTCTTGGCTTGTCACGGATTTTTTCGAAATTCACAGATATTTCCATCGGTATAAATCCGGTCTTCAGTTTACCACATGGATAAAATGAAAACACTAAACTATCAAGCTAATGATTTCGGCCAACGGCACACACACATGTTTCCTGGCACTTCCTGGTGTCATGGTGTCGACACCCCAGCGGTTTTCTGTTTCTGGGGTGTGACGGTAGATGAATTTCTCCCCCCCATACACCCACGTGGGGTAGGTGTAGCAAAACAGATGGTATTCAGCCAATGAACTATAAGAAAAAGATATGTGTGTGCATATTAATAAACCACGTTGGCTGTATAGGTCGTAGAAAATGAGCGCCTAAATAATGAACACATTTCATTACACTGTTGCGAATTGTTGCGAGTGCACGGGTGACTCAGTGCGTTTTCATATCCAGCTTTCACAGAATAGAATATCGGCTTATAAATTTGGGGTGGTGTGGGTAATTCGACAGTCTTCAAGGCCCTCCTTGAAAGTCTGAAAGATTTCGTATTTCTCAGTTTGATGAAAACATTATTTTTCGGCTACAAATAAATAATGCGTGAATTCTGATAGAACGTGAAACAATGTTTTATTCAGGTGAACAATTACTATATATTACGTATACAAGGTAATTTCAATAATACAAACAAGTCAATTCAATTCTTTTTATTGCTCGACTCAATTTACCTGGATACTTAGCAATGAGAGTCCACTGATTTGTTTAGCTGTAGCTGAGTTCCTACATAAAGTGTCTATCTTTCGAAGTGACACCAGCAGTAAGCAAAACAAAATATAAACCAGTAGTTAAAAGACCGTGTATGGTACTTGTATATTACATGATATATTGTTTAGTGGTATGTATCTCGGGTATGGGGAGGGAGTCAGCAAAATGAGGGGTGGGCTGTTTTGATAGGTAATGTTGGAATTTTTGTAATGTTTTGATTGTTGACTCCTTGCGGGCGCTTTGATTAGCATAAATAAAGTTCTATTCTATTCTATTCTCTCACATATAGAGTATGGCAAATGCCATAATAATAACAAAATAATATAAAAGACAATGGATACAGAGATAAAGCCTGTTACTGTGGCAATATCAATTTGTAAAGAAAGAAGATAGAACTAAGTAGACTCAGCTAGGTTGGGCATTTATCTGGTCGTTCCTATATATATTATGTATGTACATCGCTATTTCACCATGTTCTGATTTCTGAGTATCTATCAGTCATGGGTGAATACTTTCATCCGATGGGGGTGGTGGTCAGTTTAACCACGAAGAACGTAACATTGGTCAATATCTCCATTATCCACTTGGTGTTACAATTCAAGAACACTCTTGTCCAATTAGAGGCCACCATTTGCATCTGTCATATTCGTTCCTGTCCGTTAGATGTATTCTTGTCCAATCAGAAGTCTCCATTCCAGAAAGTTCCATCTTCGGCCATGTTCGCTTTGAACCGTTTATTCTAATCATCGTCGGGCAGCCCAGGAAACCGTTGAGGCAACATATCCTCAGATACATGTTTGTGCATTCTGAGTATCTATCAGTGCATGGGTGAATACATTCACCCGATGGGAATATTCCGTAGTTTGGTCACGAAGAACGTAACATTGGTGACCCTCTCCACTGTCCACTCGGTGTTGGGGCGTTGTTGTTGGGCCCATTTCAAGGGATCCACGGTGTCCAGTTTCTCCAGCATCGTCTTTAGCGACACTCGGTTAATGATGGTAAACGGTTGGTCAAATACCCCGATGTTACTGCTCGGGTAAAAGTATCGGACTTGGTCTGTCTCCTTATGCCGCAGCACATAACCAAACGCCAGATTTAATTTGAAGGACGTAGCTTGGTCATTGAAGATGGCTTCCATGTAGCTGCGTAGACGGGCGAGGTCGGTCAGTCGGAAATTGTAGATATCTTGAATAGGGCGATGACGGTAGAAACAGTGCCGTATCATGGACCAGTGGCGCCGATAAATGTCACTCACTGGCTGGGCGTCCTGTAAGAGATCGCTAGGAACATTTATGGGCTCGTCCAGAAAATGTTCGATGTTGTCAGGCGTATGACTCGAAACCGTAACGGAGGGGTCCGGCTGGATATCCAGGCCCTCCTGGACCGTGGGTATAGGCAGGCTCTTCGTCATCGCATCACCAGTGGCGTTCGTCTCTCCGGGTTCATCTTCACTGGGTCTGACCTTCCGCGGCTCCTCTTTAGTGGAAAGTTGTCGCCCAAACCGTAGAGACGGGGCATGCATCAAACGTTGGTGCTGTCTAAACCGACTGGGTCGTTTGAAGAGTCGACCACAATCATTACATAGTACCGTCGCACCCGCGTGGAGTACCCTCTCATGACGCAGTAAATGATCCTTCCGATTGAATGACCGTGCGCAGATTATACAAGTATACCGGGCATCGTTGTGGATGGAGGCCTCGTGGCGTCGTAACTTATCTAGACGAGTAAACATCTTCTGGCAAGTTGTGCAAGTGAACATCTTGGTGGTTGACAGATTGTCTGATGAAACGGCCAGGCCGCCTCCCTTTTATAGCACGCTAGCTGGTGATCTATTTTTAGCACACTCAGTTCAACTATCCCCAAGTCGAGGGCCGAGCCGTGACATCTTCGGTAACCTCCGTGTCTCTTCGGTCACCTCCGTAACGTCAACGACCAACATGTAGACATATAGAGTATGTACGGCATGTTATGGTATTCATCAGTGCATGAGTGACGCATTCAGCCGATGGGGGTGGTCGGTCAGCTTGGTAACGAAAAACGTAACATTGGTCACACTCTCCACTGTCCACTTGGTGTTGGGGCGTTGTTGTTGGGCCCATTCCAAGGGATCCACGGTGTCCAGTTTCTCCAGCATCGTCTCTAGCGACGCCCGGTTAATGATGGTAAACGGTTGGTCAAATACCCGGATGTTACTGCTCGGGTAAAAATATCGGGCTTGGTCTGTGTCCTTATGCTGCAGCACATAACCAAACGCCAGATTTAATTTGAAGGACGTAGCTTGGTCATTGAAGATGGCTTCCACGTAGTTGCGTAGACGGGTGAGGTCAGTCAGTCGGAAATTGTAGATATCTTGAATAGGGCGATGACGGTAGAAACAGTGCCGGATCATGGGCCAATGGCGCCGATAAATGTCACTCACTGGATGGTCTTCGTGTGACAGATCGCTGGGAACATTTATGGGTTCGCCCACGAAGTGTACTTTACCCTCCACGTCGTACAAAATCTGGCCCAAGGTCTTGTCGTCGGAATTTGACTGTTGAATTAGGGCGACATCATCATCGGCCCTCGTGCGATGGGTGGGAGTTCCCCCTGTTTCGATATTGATGCCTACGGGCTCTTCTACCTGCAAACGTGGCTGCGGAACAGGGTGTCGTGTGCGTTGGTGTCGCAGCAACTGACTGGTCAGTTTGAAAAGCCGACCACATTCTTCGCATGGACGCTTGGGTACTTCATGGCGTGCACGTGTGTGGCGCTGTAAATGATCCGGGCGCTGAAACGACAGTGTACATATCGTACAGTTATACCGGGCGGTTCCTTCGTGCTTGGTAGCCTCATGGCGGCGCAAGTCGTGCAGACGAGTGAATGATTTCGAGCACGTAGTACAAGTGAACATCTTGGTGGTTGACAGAGTGTGTGATGAAACGGTCAGGCCGCTTCCCTTTTATAGCACGCTAGCTGAGGTCGGAAGTGACATTTGCATATGACCTCTGTGAGGTCACTTCCGCTTCCGTTCACGTGACCGGAAGTGACCTTTGGCCCCGGC
>JAVTVY010002275.1:0-35116 GCA_036873755.1 Hanleya hanleyi
TGGAGGGGATAATATAATGTGTAATACGCAATATTTTGGGCAACAACTGACTACTGACACGACCAATATTTCAGGGTAAAGTTATTGGTTCTAGACTGGCCTGGTGTGTTCACGGAGAGAAAATGTGCTGTTTTCTGTTCGAAATAGGCGATTTTGCACAAATCCACTACTTCAAGATGCTGTTATTCAAACACCCTAAGACCCAGAGAGGGAAAATTACTCAGACCATAAGACATGATATACTTCAATAGCTCTGAAAAGCGTACGGCTCATTTTGACTCGATATTTCGACTCCTTATTTTGCCATCCTCCGGCTAATTGAAACTTTCTTTCGTAGGTGATATTTCATTTTGGCACTTCAAAGCGCACCTCATGGTGCCAAGGAGAGAGAAAGAGAGAATAAACTAAGTTTAATGTCGCGTTCGGCAATATTTCAGCTACATAGCGACAAATAAACAAAATTCTATGAATTCTAACAAAAGCAAGTCAACAACCCAGCAAACCATAAGTAATCAACACAACACACCAAAAGACATGCACATGCATTAAAACTCATGCCACAAACTGATTTCTCTCAAATAAACTAAGATACAGTCTTCTCTCACTCGACTAAAAAGACCATCTGAAATAACTGCTCGATAAAAAGAATCTCTTAAAATCTTAAAATCTATACAGTCAATAAGAATGGGTTCCACTGTGAGATCTCCATGGTGGCCAAAATCTCACTGAACCGCGCCAGGTCCATTTCGATATTTTGTGTATTCTTAATTGAGCTAAGATAATTTCCTGAGTTCACAGAAAACGTTTGATTAGACACCAATTTTACACAAAATCGGTGTCCCAAAACGGCGATTGAAATTTGACGATAAACACAATGTTCAGTGAAATACAACGTTCTGGTCTATACTCAAAACAGAATGCCACTGAAAAATTGACATATTTCATATTCTGCATTGTTTTGTTAATAATTGTCATAGCACTGTACGACTATCACTGACTGATAGAACATAGCCAGATGTCCAGTTCACCCGAGGCGGGCCGACAGGCTAGCTAGAGCCGTGTGGATATACACCATGCACATTTGCATTCATCGCCACAGTCAACCCTATTGGGGTTAGAAAAAGCGGTTTTCTATATTATAAATTTACCAATAAACTAACATCAGATATTAGAAAAATAGACTCGATCTAATATGTGGAGATTTTTGCATACTAAAAGGGTATCATCTAAAGGAGGAGTTTGGCGTGTGGACTGCACATGCGTAGTCTAGACAGTGATATTCCTGCGTTTGCACTACCCCATAAGGGCGGAGGGTCATATTGAAGCTCCTGGTGTGACGTCAAACAATCCTTATTTACAACCAACATTTCTTTTTCCACATTCCGTCCTCCACAAATCCTCAGAGTTTTACGCTTTGTATACTACTGACGCATTGGGCGTGCAGGTCCTCTGTCGGCTTCACCAGAATAACTTTGACGAAATTTGACGATAAACACAATGTTCAGTGAAATACAACGTTCTGGTCTATACTCAAAACAGAATGCCACTGAAAAATTGACATATTTCATATTCTGCATTGTTTTGTTAATAATTGTCATAGCACTGTACGACTATCACTGACTGATAGAACATAGCCAGATGTCCAGTTCACCCGAGGCGGGCCGACAGGCTAGTTAGAGCCGTGTGGATATACACCATGCACATTTGCATTCAATCGCCACAGTCAACCCTATATTGGGGTTAGAAAAAGCGGTTTTCTATATTATAAATTTACCAATAAACTAACATCAGATATTAGAAAAATAGACTCGATCTAATATATGGAGATTTTTGCATACTAAAAGGGTATCATCTAAAGGAGGAGTTTGGCGTGTGGACTACACATGCGTAGTCTAGACAGTGATATTCCTGCGTTTACACTACCCCATAATGGCGGAGGGTCATATTGAAGCTCCTGGGGTGACGTCAAACAATCCTTATTTACAACCAACATTTCTTTTTCCACATTCCGTCCTCCACAAATCCTCAGAGTTTTACGCTTTGTATACTACTGACGCATTGGGAGTGCAGGTCCTCTGTCGGCTTCACCAGAATAACTTTTCTTCCCATTCTTCAACGTGGAATGTCCTAACGATATACGGCATGCTTTCAAAAGTTGACAAAATATGCTTTAGGCTCAATTCTCTGAACGATAAATCTTGCATATTTTGTTAAATTTATACCTGGTACCAGAGACTGTGATTGTGCGGTCTCTGGTTTAAAATTTAATGCACCCGAAATTCTCTTATCGGGATATTTCAGGAATATCACTGTCTAGGCAGTCTCTTGTAGGAGCTACTGCATTCTATTGTTCCAATTCATCATCGCTGATATAAAGATACAGATATCTGGGCATTGTTGGAAATTGGAGACTTTGCACATTCGGATTTAATTGCTTTTGGCCACCATAGATAAGCTTGCATAACTTGTTTCACCATGCCGATAAGCCGAGTCTTCATCTTAGCTTATCCGATAGACGAATGCTATATTCCCGTTTATCTTTTAGATATCTTGGGAAGACGGTTGTATTAGGGATTAATGTCTGTAAAAGTCGCCTGTTGTCTGTAGGCCCGACCTGTCTGTCAATTAGAATTCTAATCATATTACGCTTATCAGGCTAACATAATGACCAACCAATCACAACGTGCATATGTTTCGCCAAGACAAAAGTGCTGCATGCGTTATAACCAAGCATACAGTGTACAGCTAGAATCAGTTCACTAAATTTGCTTGTGAGAGAAGTACACGCAAGAAAAAATACTCGCGTTTCGACATGTTGGAGTGAGGAAACGGCATGCTGTTGGATCGAACGGAACTATCGTGCACCTATATGTATCTTGTGTAAATTTCAGCAAGGAGAAGTTAGACATGTGTATTCAATTTCTTCGCTACCCAGAGTGTGGGGTACTCGGATATGGATAGTAAATTAAGGCCGCATTTGTGACAAATTTGAGACAGGACAGTATGAAGTTTTACTTCTGTTTCATTTTTCTGTGAATTATATTATATTGAATTGTGTAATATTTCTACGTGTATTACCGGTGAATCACGTAGCTTATTTTATACGTTATATTGGGAAGAGTTACGATGTCCTCTATATTACATGTATTCCTCGTTTCCATCTTATGCTACAGGGTGACTCCTGATTCCTGAAACGACGAAGTGGAAATCGCCAAGAAGTAGAGCTTTCTAACCAATCCATTGTAGTTGGCATTGTATGAAATAAGCAAAGAAATCCCACACAGTTTCCCTTGCACTTGTCGTGTTACGCCACATATTACACACTCATATTATCCACGAGAGCGTGTTGAATGATCAAAATAAAAATTATATACCCTACACACTATAAAGCCATATCACATTTTCATATTTGCATTAATTTCCAAAATGAAATATTACTATTGACAACATTTAAAGGATATTAAACTGTTGGTAAATGAAAACATTTTCAATATATTTACAGCGCAGTCATTCCTTAACATTTGCATATGTTTGCAGTATTTACCAAACTGGTTGCAAAAGTTCAGTTCTGCCATATATTTGCTGATCATATAAAACGGAATGGCATACCCGTATAACCACCAGTGAAAGCATATATTTACCAGACGGTGAAATAACTTATAATGCTTCATTTGGTTTTCTTTACAGTCTAGATAAAATTAGATGAAATCTAAATATTTGCCGTGTATCAGAATTACCATTTCATGATGTCAAATCTTAATATTTGCCATATAAAAGAATTACCTTGTTATGACGTTAAAAAGCATAATGAACGAGTATGAGACGTACCTCTTGGGGGAAACCGGTTGATGGAACTTCGACATTGCATTTCAGTGATAGGTTAAATTTAAATAAATATTCATATATACAAATACTTTGTCATACCTCTCGAATGTATTCAAAGAGTTTTATTTGATTAAATTTAAGGCAGTCTTTCCATAATTGGTTATTTTACATTTCCTGCTGTATGGAATATAATTTGATACTAAATATTCCATACCTGTGACCATACTATTTTGGGTATATGAAATATAGGATGCCTTATCTATAATATATATCCCGTAAATGTATTTGTCATCTTGGCCTCTCCAAGCTGCAATGTATGGGTCAAACGCTATGAAATACAAACATCCGCACTAGAGGGCATCTATGTAAAGAAGTGCAAACAGTGGCCTCTCCCATTAATAAGCAATACATTTCCCCAGTACGTGAAATTCGCCTTTTTGTGTAGTGGAAAGTAACCATCAGTTGTCACAAACTGTATACATCTACATGTATATATGTTTCATCAGTCTCACAAGTGACATTATATCATAATTTCATAGGCATGAAAGGGATCACTGCAGTCACTATATTACTATATAGGCAGTACATTATATATATGGTATTGCTCTTCATATTTGACATTTTATAATTCTTCATTAGTGTAGCAGACTGCTGGATGAAAAAGGTAGTTACAGAAAACATAAATCCATGGTTTTCCCATGTTGTTTATGTACCATCTATCTTGAAATGTTCTTCAGCATATAATAGTGATCAATAATTTTGTATCCAAATCAGCAGTAAACTTGATACACTTCACTGCCTCCATAGGGATCACTCCACCCGAACATATCCCCCCCCCCAACAGTTTGTAATTTCCTGTTAACATTTAACACCGCCATGGCCTGGGAATAGTTTGTCATGAATAGTATGTATTGGTTCTGTCCAAGAAAAACTCTGGAAAATTCTGAAATGACGTCAGAGGGAAACCATGTTCCTTTAAGTGTTCTTTCAGTACCTGGCCTTTATTCCTATGGGATACATGTAGATTTTGCGCCAATCTTGAAGAACACTATTAAAAGTGATCTTTAATATCATAATTACGGTCCCTTGGGCTATGCCTGGACTTCTTGTGAGGTGGCCTGCATGACTGGGACAGCAGTATCTCATAACTGGTTGTTCGCTTGAACCTGAGATACAACACATATCACGAATCGTTAGATTCTTGGTGTGTGCTTTAGAATAGGTTAACCAGAAGACTATTCTGTGAAGTCATGTGACGCAGTCAGTATGTCGGCACCTCTTCCCACTTCCCTTATATGTGTTGTAATTAGGCCTACATACTCTCTTCCAGTCAGAACTCTATTCACATCATAGCACCTACCAGTACCAATAAATTTGTCTTCAACAGATATTGCCAAACTATTCTTCATTAGTGCTGGATCGAAAAGGCTGGATACATAAATATCCCCCGATATGCTTTACCGCATAGACTCTAGTCCCTGCCCCCTCCCCCTTTCATCTAACTTGTCTTTGTCCCTTTGAATACCTACATGGAATTCTCACTCACTAAGGTGCCGCGGCATTGTTACCTTGCCTGCGATAAGCCTTTTATTCACTCATCTTGAATATTCTATATTGGTCTTCCTCTCCAGACATGCCAGAGAATTCCAAAATCTCTTCACTGAGAAACCATCTTCCTTTTAATGTTCTTTCAGAACCTGCCCTTTATTTGAAATGTGTTATGGCTATATAATGGCTTAATTATCTTGTACACATGTACATGTACAAGTCATTTTGTCTGTTTCATCCAATTTCTTCCATGCCTCTAAACAAAATGGTTCATACTCCATGTAGTAATCACGAGACAATGCATACAATAGTCAAGTCTGTCTAGACTTTTCAGGTGCACAAAGACTCAGACAATAGTTTCCTACATGAAATATCCACCAACAAAATGCTTTAAGAAATGTCTTGTCCCATCTTGGACGACGAAATAAGCACAGAAGCCGTTTCACATTCTGATTCAATTTCCCTATGGTTTTACCAGAAGAATATTCTGGAAGCAAACTCAAGGAGGGATACCCTTCAAAGATGTCACTTGAGTCACCCGAGAAGAAAAAAAATCTATATTAACATGATTATAACGGTTTCATCCCATAATAGGAATCACCTCCTGCACTAAATGTTAACATCACTATAATGTTACTGGAGTCACGATACATGAAACATTTTAAGGGTTTCATACCCAAGAATGACCAGTCACAACATAATCGCATCACTACAGCTACCACAGATAAAACATCTATACCCATGATAGAAATCACTCCAACCACTAACTTCTAACATAACCACATACTGCAGTCACCACAGATAAAAATATATAGTGGTTTCATCTGTTAATACACATAATAATATTCACCTCAGTAAAGTAACATCTGAACATGAATGCATGCATTGCATTACTGGAGTCACAACATATGATTGAAACATATACATGTAGGGCTTGGAGACCCCCTGAGTACCCATGATAAAAATCACTCCAACCACTAACTTTTACACAATCACATCACTGCAATCACCACAGGTAAAGCATCTATACCCATGATAAACATCACTCCAACCATCAACATCTAACATGGCGACATCACTGGAGTCGCCACATGTAAAAATATATATTAATAGTTTCATCTAATACGCATATGATAAGAATCGCCCTAGTGAGGTAACATCTGAACAGTACTGCATGAATTGCATTACTGGAGTCAAAACATATGATTGAAACATATATTAAGGGCTGCACCTTGAGTACCCATGATAAAAATCACTCCAACCACTAACTTTTACACAATCACATCACTGCAATCACCACAGGTAAAGCATCTATACCCATGATAAACATCACTCCAACCATCAACATCTAACATGGCGGCATCACTGGAGTCGCCACATGTAAAAATATATATTAATAGTTTCATCTAATACGCATGATAAGAATCGCCCCAATGAGGTAACATCTGAACCGTACTGCATGAATTGCATTACTGGAGTCACAACATATGATTGAAACATATATTAAGGGCTTGCAGCCCCTTGAGTACCCATGATGAAAATCACTGCAACCACTAATTCCTAAACATAATATTAATGGTTTCAATACCAATCATAGGAATAACCCGGCCCCGTCACTGACTAACAACATAATGTCGTCACTGGAGTCACGACAGACAAAAATCTATACCTATGATAGAAATCATTCCAACCACTAACTAAGTATACATGTAATTGCGTTATTGGAATCACAAGATACAAAAAATGTATATAATTAACATGGTCATGGTGGTAGGAATCACCCCAGTCACAAGCTAACATAAAGGCGCTTACTCTCAATGTAATTTTGAGCGTAACTGTACTGAATCTGATGGACACAGAAGATGCCTCACCATAATGAGAGTAACTGTGTGACAGACGTACATTTGACTGACAAGATTGAAGTCTCAATATACTCATAACTTACGATCAATATTTTAGTCATTATATTTGATCAAGACCCTGAAATATGACTCAGTGATTTTTGACTCAATTTGATGAACACAGATGTGATTCTTCAAAATTTTACACTACAGTATTTGTCAGTTCAACATCAAAATTTTACCAAAAATACCAGTTCCATGAGCGTAATAAAGCTCGCGCAACTTTAAGCTTGTGAATATCACATTCGACAGAGCGTTCTTTCAGCTGCCTCTCAATCTTCAAAACTTGTGGTTTGACCAACTCTAAATTTTCTAGATATTTTTTGGTGAAGTATGCCTTGTAATGTCCGGTTGCTTCCTTTGCTTTGTTTTTGTATTTGTCACAGGCTAAAACTATATCTGTTGGGCCTAGCAGTAACAACAAGCCTTGGTGACTGGTAGTGACTGTTCCTGACCGACAAGGGTAAGACGTACTGGAACATGTTGACTGGGCAAGAGAAGACGACGGTTCAACTTCTTTAGGCTCTCCATTTGACTGCAGCAGAGGAGTTGAGGGCTCTTCATCTGACACGTTTGACTGCTGCAGAGGAAATGAGGGCTCTCCATCTGACACGTTTGACTGCTGCAGAGGAAATGAGGGCTCTCCATCTGACACGTTTGGCTGCTGCAGAGGAAATGAGGGCTCTCCATCTGACACGTTTGACTGCTGCAGAGGAAATAAGGGCTCTCCATCTGACACGTTTGACTGCTGCAGAGGAAATGAGGACTCTGCATCTGACTTCTGCAGAGGAAATGAGGGCTCTCCATCTGACACGTTTGACTGCTGCAGAGGAAATGAGGACTCTCCATCTGACTGCTGCAGAGGAAATGAGGGCACTCCAACTCCACATTTGACTGCCGCAGAGGAGTAGAGGGCTCTACATCTGACCCGTTTGACTGACGCAGGGGAGATACGTACTCGACTTCCCTATACTGATGGCTGGACAGCATTGATGGAACCTGGAAAAATTTAGACACAGGTTACAAAATGCTATAGCACTGATGAATATTTACCAGGTATTAATTTACTTATGGAAATTGTAAGAAAGACATTCTTTTACATGTACTCCAATTCCAAACCTACTTCAAATTATGAGTCGTCCTTAACTTCCGAAAAGAAATCCACACTGCACAAATTTTGAGAAAAAATTACTGTGTATTAATACATGAAATAATAATACATGAAATAATAATACATGACATGAAATAATGAAAAAAGTGGTGTATTTTATACAGAAAAATACATGGTTTTCTTGTTTCAATTTTTTGTGTGGTTGAGCATGTTGATTTCTGAGGGAGAGAGATTTTGTGCTTAATGTAGCCCTCAAGAATATTTGACTGATATGGTGCCAGCAAGTTTTAGTGGTGGAGGAAGCTGGAGTGTCCGGGGAGAACAACCCTTCGGACTGGCAAATTTTCCCACATGCACAAGTGAACTTTTGAAAACGCGAGGATGAGGAGCCGAACTGGCCTTGCAGCAGTGTGACCTGTCTTTGGTGAAACGCTTTAGACCACTCAGTCACCACGGAGATCATGTATGGAAGACAAAATCAAAATTGATTCACTCGCCCCAGTTTTTTTCCGAAATGCAAGTGCTAATGGAAAGAGAGAAATTCAGGTTCAACTTTGTGAACAGCAATTCTGCAGCTACATGTATACTGCGAAGCACCTGATGGAAGAAAAGAAATATGGGATTTCACAGAGTCTTCTAGCAGAGAGGATTAATGAATGAAATATTTACCTCACACACCCGCAACATATGTGCACCTTCTGGCAGATCAGCCTGCACCTGGACCCCCTGTAGAACAATATGTTTGAAAAGAAATATTGTAAGTGTCCAATTGTAAAACGTTCCAAATGCCTACATTTACATGCCTAGAATATAAGCAAGATATTATTTACACAGTGTCTCAGTGAGGGATACGGAAATATATGGGGTCAGTGACATGTAAATTTGACTGACCCCATATATTTCCATATCCCCTCACTGACACACTGTACTGCAGAGAATAAGCAAAATGAACATGATGAATGGACATATGTAAATTGAATGGAAGTGCAAAGGTGCCAGCCGAAGCGATGTACAGGTATGAGAAACACTGGTAGGCTGTAGACCAGGTCATTTGACCAATGCAATCATGGGAATAGAACAGAATGACAAAATGAGGTGCAGTTTTATTCACTGTAACAATATGATCCATATCTGCCACACGGTGGTGATATGTAGTGACAATGAACATGATGTACTGACGTGCTTGGTGTAACTTACATGTACTTCAAATCCATCACTGACTTCATTATTAATTACCGGAACTGGAACATCGTTGTCCTAAGAATCAATATAAAAGGTTTAATAAAATGTTGATGTATTCTACTAAAAAAAATAAGTGAGAGCTAAACCAAAACATTCTGAAGTCCAATCCACTTAGAAAAGTGAATTATTAATTTAGTCCAGAAACATCAACAATCACTTCTATCCTTAATTGCAATCAAAAAAATAATAGTGTATTCTACACAATCTACAAATGGAAATGTACATGTAGCTGTGATGAACAACTGAATTTACATGTCTATTAACACATGTAAATGAATACAACTTATCTTATTACTTCAGTTAAGGTATTTTGCATCTTTACGGTGGTTTATATTTCACTTTATTCTAAATTTTAAAGAAAAGAAGATAATGAATAACTGATTCAGATTTTCAACAACCAGACAACACGTAAATTTACATGTATCCGATAATGTACACAAATATGTAATAGAAGCTATGACTGATTGCTGTTGTAGTGGACAAAATCAAAGTCAGATGCTATTATTATCTCACATTTTCCACTGGATTGGCACGGTTTCCGCAGACAATGCGTACAAGTTCACCATCATCGCCAAAGATTCTAAGCCTTTTAGTGGGTATCTCGATGTTTTCAGACAGAATTTCTTTCCAGCACTTGCAGAGAAATGTCTGTGTGTCCTGCAGTGTCACCTCACGAAAGGACTGTAGAGCTGGCTCAGCTGGCTGTCTTGACCCTGGAAAATATAAATCATGTACCATGTAGTAGCATGAATTAATAGGTAGTGGAAAACATGTAAATGTACCAGTAAAAGTTCTGAATCCTCGTGGGTACTGAAACCTCACTGGTGCATGTGTGAAAGTTTGCCAGTTACTTGCCGAAGGGCAGTGGTTCGCTCCAAGTGCTCTGACATTCCTCCACCATTAAAACTTTCTATCGCCAAATCAGTAAAATATTCTCAAGTGCGACATTAACCCCAAAATCTTGCTCTCCATCTGGTCTCCCCAGAGTTGTTACTTTGTTTCTCAATACCCTGTCATGACAAGTGAACTAGCGGTTCCGGTCCTACGGTTCTCGAGATATCTTGCTGACAAGCAGACGTGCAGATGACGGACAGATGGACAATGGACAGACGGCTTCCAAGTTTCGCTGAATTTGGTCCAGTAGTTCTTGAGATACATGTATCTTGCTGGTAACATTTGGGATGGATGGATGGATCAGTACAAACACTAGAGGAGGGAGGGAATTTGGCTTAATGTCACACTCAAGTTTGTTTCACTCATATTACAAACACTAGATATGTCCCCCACAACAAAGTTGGCGGAACATAATAATTAAAATACATTCAAAATTTCAGGATCTCAGAAGCAAAATATCTAATTTTTCTTAAAATTTTAGAGATAATTTTGTTTCACGAGAAACAAAAAATCATGGAATATAAAATAAAACATAAATTCTGCCTTTGCTGAACATGTATGAGATGAAGATTCAATTGCAATCATCACCTGGCACATCCAGAAATTGTAAGTCGCCATTTGGTTTCCACTGCCACCAAAACCCTGGCCCGAGCAAGAGAAAGTCACTAATTTGCTCCAAGTGTGATTGAACTATTCGTGCATATTTTATTAGCCACCTGTTCGGAATTACACTGCCTGATTGAACAAATTTTGGTGATGCACCTAGCACTTGAACAGCAATGTGTTTACGATCCATCTTCCCTGCTTGCCGCCTGATAAGAATATTTGTCACAAGGTTATTAACCTTATGGTCCGACGTTGTCCGACATATCTGTTTGCACGCGTTGAATTCTGCTTCCTCTTCTTCTGCATTGATGGAACGTGGAGATATAATTCGGTGCAAAAGGGGTGCAGGTTTTTGTAGACCATGAAAGTACAGTCCCCAAAGTTTCCGTGGTGTGAGGACTTTGGGATCAGGGATGAGCTCTCTCAAAAGGATGGAATGGATGAGGGTTTGGTTGTACAACCGCAAGACTGTTTTCATTGACCTTTTGGATGGTGAAAGATACAAAATCTGAACGATCTCCAACAGAGACTGGAACAGGTTAATGATATCTGGGTTGCAGCTATGCTGTTGAAGATAAAGTGGCAACAATGCTAAGACCTCTCTGTAGTCACGACCTCTCAGCAACTGCTTATCGCCAAAATTGGCACAAAGGAATGAATCAATTAATTTTGCTGCTTCACCATGTTTTCTTGTTTCATCGAGAAGATTCTCAATATAGCCTTTACATAAGTGAAGTGGTTCACAGCCAGGAACCTCCAGATGATGTAAATTCAAACTCTCCAGTGGCTCACCTGGGTTTTCAAGGAGAAGTACAGGAACAGCTTCAACCCCTAATCTCTCGTCACGCAAGCGATCTCGCAAATCAGACACCAAACCTTCAGTGTCGATACCACGATCAATCAGTTCCTCCTGGAGTTCTTTCTTTTTCAAGGACCATACAGGACGGACAATACCAGGAACACATGAAAAACGCCCTTTAAGGGCAATCTGACACATGTTTTGCAACGTACGTACAGACACTCTGTTACAGTATTCAAGGTCTCTGAATCTTGCACTGCTGGCGACACACCCTGGGCAACAGTACTCCCCTCCATGAGTCACACTAAGCTCACTCCATTGACCAGAGTTGTCCCCATGGGTGAAGCGAATTATATCATGTACTGGGGTACCGTTAGTCGAAATGAGGGGTATCTCTATTTCAACAAGATCCTCTCTCCTTGAGGGAGCAAGGAGCAGCTGATCTTCAGCTCTTCCACTGCACTTAGCCAAGATGTATATTTGTGGTTGCTCCACAAGGCTTTCAACATCGACGTGCTCTCCATATTTGTCAAAGTATTCTTCATTAGTGTAGTAGACTGCTTGGTCGAAAAGGCGAGATACACAAAACAACATAAATCCATGGTTCTCCAGTGTGCTACCATCTCCCCATATCTTGAATTGCCTGGTAGTCTGAATGGCCTTCAGTCGAGTGGTTAATGATTTTGTATCCAAATCAGCAGGAAACTTGTGACCAAACTTCTGGAGTGATGATATTAAATCTTCTCGACACATGTTCTCATATGACTGGTCTGGAAATTTAAGGAGATTTAATTTTTCTTCTTCTTGAAGCATTCTCTTTCGGATGTTAACCAGTTTTATCTTCCTACCCTCTATCGGATCTGTCGTTTTAGCGATCGTTCCTTCGGAAGCATCGAACCGGATACGTTTCACTGCCCGCATAGGGATCACTTCACCAGAATCTAGCTCACCCGCTTCCAATTTCCTCTTAATTACAACACATATAAGGGAAGTGGGAAGAGGTGCCGACATACTGACTGCGTCACATGACTTCACAGAATAGACTTCTGGTTAACCTATTCTAAAGCACACACCAAGAATCCAACGATTCGTGATTTGTGTTGTACCTCAGGCACGCCTTTATTGCACCTGTCCATGTGGCAACCTGGACGATACGACCACACGGCCCCCAGCACCGGCACAAGCGGCATCAGATACAAACCCAGAGAGCCATGATGGAAATGCTCCGACAACTCGTATACTGGCAACCGGTGAGCTGTTTCGCTGTGACAACTCGCACATTGGAGATTGGTGAGCTGTATCGTCGTCAAATGTAAATGACGGCATTTAACACAAAAGACTAGCCTGTAAGGCCCGATGTCGACCCAGCACGGACTTCTTCCTGGGTAAGGTGCCGCGGCATTGTTACCTTGCCTCCGATAAGCCTTTTCTTCACTCGTCTTGAATATTCTATATTGGTCTTCCTCTCCAGAGAATTCTGAAATCTCTCCACAGGGAAACCATCTTCCTTCAAGTGTTCTTTCAATACCTGTCCTTTATTCTTATATGCTAGGCCATATCTCCGTACCAAGGCTTCCCAGTTAACCTTACTCCCATCTTCAAGCACACTCAACTCGTCTTTTACAGCCATAATATCATAGTTGCGGTCCCTTGGGCTATGCCTGGACTTCTTGCGAGGTGGCCTCACGGGGGTCTCCAGCATCTCATCCCTGGTGGTTCGCGCAAACTGACTTAAAGACTCTCTTCCAGTCAAAACTCTGTTGACATCATTGGACCTAAATTTGTCTTCAATGGACTTCTTCACTCCCTTTCTTATTTGGGTATACAACTTCTGCTTCTCTCCTTTGGATGGTTTCTTTCTAATGGGAAGGTTTACACCTGCTACATCAAGAAAATCTACCAATTTCCTGTTAGCTTTGGCTTCAAAATCAGCAGCTGCAGCCGTCCAACAATCTTGAGACAGTGTCACAGCCTCTGCTTGTGAAACACTTCCAGCAGCAGTGGAACGTGCTGCAGACAATCGAAGAATGCCATGGGGGAACTGACGAGTGAAATGCGGGAACTGCTGTAGACAAGTCTCACATTCCCTTCTCGAATGAGTTATTTTGTCTGTTTCATCCAATTTTTTCCAAGCCTCTAAACTGAATGTTTCAAGGAATCTTGGACGACGAAACATGCACATGAGCCGTTTCACATTCTGGTTCAATTTCCCTTTGCTTTTGACAGAAGAATATTCTGGAAGCAAACTCAAGGAGGGATACCCTTCGAAGATCTGTTCATAAGCAGTGAATCTACTTTCTGCATCAGCTGTACGTTTTCCTGCACTGTACTGTTTTGTTAGCTCATACAAAGCAACTCTTACAAAGTTGCAAGAAATTGATGCCATTGTCAGTCCGACCAGACTGCAACTTCACTGGATGCAGCGATATCAAAAGATGAACGATACATAGCAAATACTGTTCATATGCCCTGTAGATATCAGCATCTGCTGCGACACAAAGCTGGCCAAGTGCTAGGTACGAATAATAACACATCAATCCCAATATGGTAAATGTAGGCTGTGCATATACAATATATACGTACCTTAACTCACTGGCTTATACACTGATTGGAGTACATGTATGACACAGGGACAAGACATTTTCAATTTCCATTTTTAGTTGGGCGGGAACATATAAATGCAGTTGACACATCCAAATTTACGAGGTATGAAAAAGCTACCCCTACCCCACATCCACCCACAAATGTTTTTGCTTAAATCATAGGTCATACATGTATGCAATGTTAGCTATTATTTCCTCAGGCCCAAGGGGGCATCCATAAAGTACTTATGCTCGAAATCACCGTATATATTGGAAAACTGACACAAGACGGGTTAAAAATGAGCAGCCGGGTTAAAGGTTTTTAAACACGGCGCATTGCCACAATCTTGAGTATTTGCACAGTAAACGGGCGACATGCGGCTAAAGGGTTCATGGGGAAATCCAAGATGGCTGCCTTGTGGCCATATTGGATTTCCGAATCGGACCAGAAAAGGTATCATGCACAACCACACCCCAAGGGGAACATGTGCACCAAATTTGAGAAAGATCCATGCAGTAGTTCTTGAGAAATCGCGATAGCACGGTTTCACGGGGAAATCCAAGATGGCCACAAGGTGGCCATATTGGATTTTCGATTCGTACCGAAAAAGGTATCTTGTACAACCAGACCCTAAGGGAAACCTGTGTACCAAATTTGAGAAAGATCCAAGCAGTACATCCTGAGAAATCACGATAACAAGGTTGCATGGAAGAATCCAAGATGACCGCTTGGTGGCCATATTGGATTTTCGAATCTGAACAAAAAAGGTATCTTGCACAACTAGACGACAAGGAGAACCTGTGTACCAAATTTGACAAAGTTCCTGAGAAATCGCAATAACAAAGTTTCATGGATAAATCCAAGATGGCCGCCCGATGGACATATTGGATTTTGGAATCAGACCAGAAATGGTATCTTGCACAACTGGACCACAAGGGGAACCTGTGTACCACATTTGAGAAAGATCCAGGCAGTACTTCCTGAGAAATCATGATAACAAAATTTCATGGGGAAATCTAAGATGGCCACCTGTGGCAATATTAGATTTTCGATTCGAACCGAAAAGGGTATCTTGCACAGCCAGACCCCAAGGGGAACCTGTAACAAAATTTGAGAAAGATCCATGCAGTACTTCCTGAGAAATGATAACAAGGTTTCATGGGGAAATCCAAGATGGCCGCCCGGGGGCCATATTGGATTTTCGAATCCGGACCAGAAAAGGTATCTTGCCCAACTAGACCACAAGGGGAAACCTGCGTACCAAATTTGAGAAAGATCCATAAAGTAGTTCCTGAGAAATCGCGATAACAAGATTGTTTACGGACTGACGGATGAATAAAAGCGATTTGAACAGCCCACCATCTGGTGATATTCCTCACCACACTGGTCGGGGATACCATCGCAGAAGCCTTTGATTTTCCCGCCAAACTAACTGGGTACAACACAGCATCCACTTCCAGGTTGGGAATCGAGAAATCAGCAACATGATTACGCTTCAGTCGACCTGATCATGTTTACCAGAACAATTTTAAACATATTCTCCATCAACTTCGAAAGAAATCTACCGATTTTTTGGCTTCAAATGGTGTTTGTTGAAGCAGTGTTTCGCAACAACACGTGAAGTGAAAGCCACCGTTTGTCATCTGTGATTATCTTCACACGCGCTCAAGAAATTCAAGGAATGCACAATTATTAATTTCTTATTTAGTAGCAACCATCACAGAGAACAAAATATTCATGATGACAAATGTTCCCAGATGATCTTTTATTTAATATTAACGGACTAGTAAAAATATTTGCAGCCTGGTTACATTTTCGGCCGACTGGTTCAAATTTTTCTTAAATTCGAACACTGATATTGGTGTAAGGTGACCAGTTCCTGAAGCAATACTGACACGACTGAGGTTTTTTCACAACTACAATGGGGTACTGTAATATGCGATTTATCTGACTTACGAGAACTGTACTGTTACATGTATTGTGCTCAAGGAAAATGAGGAATAAAAAGAGCACAGCCTGGGAAAAGTAAATCCATCACACAAGTATTAATAATTGAAAACTGAAAGTGTCTTTAGCCCAACTGATGCACATACATAGTGTCCAATAAAAGCATGTAATAACTCCAGTTCTGAGAAAGATTTGAGAAAAATACATGTACAATGTAGCTATGAGCAGGGGTTGAAATTAGCATTATATTACATGCAGGACATGTCCGGCTTAAAATTGCTGATGTCCGGCAATATTTCGATATGGTAGTTGCTATTGTTTTACATGGTTAGCAGGACACATTTTACAACTGTCCTGTTCAGGGCAAGTGCCAGTTTCAACCCCTGTATGAGATAATACTGTATATGCAGGGCTGCATGATCATGTTTAAATGTTTCAATATCTGCTCAATCTCATGAAAATCAGATGATGTGCAAACCCACTAACTGGATCTGACATCCTTGTAATATGGAGCTTGTTCAGTGACCTCGAGTGATGAGCAAAGCTTACATCTGGGGGCACTGCCTCAAATCGAGCATCCTGCATCCTCGCGAGCCAGTGTATCATTCGATAGGTTAAATTACGATCGATACACTGGCTTGGTTAGTTACCAAGAGCAGTTCTGGATATAAATAGCTGGATGAGTTTCCACTGAACTGAACCAATCAGCATGATCAGTAAGCATGCTAAAGCAGCTCATCAGGCCAATCCACAGTGAGATTTGAGTTTTGACTGGTTTGAATTTCATCGCCGGCCAGTCTACCTTTGAAGTTAGGCTGAAATCGACATCGGGTGTCAGAGCGAAAACTGCAGGCTTCAGATACCGACTTGCTAATTCAAAACAACTGTTGGGGATGAAATGTACGAGATTGTGTAGTAGACGCAGTGACTTGAGAACTCACCCGAATAACCAAAAAGGTCCAGGTAAACCCTTTGCAAGGATTTTGGGATTACCTAGACTTGTGCAGATGTGACTCCTGTGACTGATCCAAACTATTTGTGGCAATGCCCCTGGTTGTAAGCTTTGCTCATTACATGTACCTTATGTCACTGGAGGTCCATATTACAAGGATGTCAGATGCAGTTCGAGTTAGAGTAGCGGGTTTACACAGGATATGATTTTAATGACATTAACTATCTGCTACATATAAAGAATATCAGCATTTTAAATGTGAAATGCAACAAAAATAAATTCATTTTAATGTTTCTAAATGAACATGTCAATGGTCGTTTCCTGTTTTCTGTTTCTACATGTTTATTGTAATCATGTGTGATACTGAAAACCAAAACCAACTCCAAAACCTGGACAACTTTGAGACCAGAGAAATCATGGAAGTTATCCGCCCCTGATTTTCATTTCAAATGACATCAATGGTCACCAGTGGGAGCATCAAGTCTGCAAAGCAATCGTCTCTTGCATTAAACAGGGCTTATTCTTTAGATTCTTCACCAAAAATCTTTGTCAAAGAAAACGAATATATCTGAGTTACGAGTTATGAAGGTGAAAGAGATGCCCCGGGCACTTGTAAGATTTGAATATGTACATGTACCTAGTCCCATGATAAATGGGTCCCTCGCAGCTCAAGCCATAGTATATAAATCTGGAAGAATTGGCAATGTTCTCTGAGTTTATATTCTTACATGCAATAACTGTGTAATAATGTGTTTTTAATGAAATATTTACCAAATCATCGCATATTGGAGGATAAAATGTACATATCTGATGAGAATTAATCCTCGGGACTCGATATATAGAGGATATCACGTGTTTCTTGACGAATACCATAAATATTTCATCGAGTGGAGTGAGAAAATGCCAATTTTCTCACCCCACGAGATGAAATATTTATGGTATTCATCAAGAAACAGGTGATTTTCTTTTTATTATATACTTCTGTTGTGCTACGTTATCCTGATTTTTTTTTAACCTTAAAATAATCCAGATTTTGTTGGCTTTTTCGACTGAAGATACACTGAGACACTGGTTATTTTCACTGTGACGTCACTCGCGGACTACTTTGCTGTCAACAAATCGCACATGCTGCAAGCGAATTTCTTTCAGTCGGGAATCCTGCACTTTAGTATCGATGACATCCAGCAGATCTCAAGAATTGTATTAGCTTTATATCTCAAATAAAAGATTTTCATGTCGACCCGTCAGCTAACTACCCCCTTCCCTTCAGCAGAAAAGCACGGACCATCCAGGGGCTTGTCTCGCTGTCTGCACCCGGGCAGGACTGACGCATTGGTTTCTCGTTGACCTCCCTGGTTCCACAGGGTGTTTGTCATGGGTGTTTGTCTTTGCATAGAACGTTCTCATTTCAAATAAAATCCGCATTCGCCCCCTTGATTTCTCGTTGACCTTCCTGGTTCCACAGGGTGTTTGTCATGGGTGTTTGTCTTTGCATAGAACGTTCTCATTTCAAATAAAATCCGCATTCGCCCCCTTGATTTCATTCATGTCTACCCAAATAGCACTATTTTGATTCAGCAAAATCGAATGGTTACGATAAGTTATAGCCAGATTTAAATTTACCGGCCGTGCGTGATTGTTGTGTGGAGCTTCGACGGTGGTGAGACTGAGAGCCATTGTGAGTTTGCTGATTCTTAATGAATACTCACTGACAAGAGTTCACGGTCGTTGAATTAAGTTGTTTTTCATGTTTTCTCATCAACTTAGGTGCGACATTTTCATGATATGACCCCAATTTCAAGCCTTAATTCAATTGAGGAATGTGTTTTATTTTCCACGCTGAGTTGGCGTTGCGCTCTGCACTGCTCTGGCCAAACTGCAGTCACGTCGCGCATGTTCAGGTGCACGCGTACGTGACTAGTCGGTCACATTATCTCCATTGCTGGTATTTCTTATGCAATTTATGCCTACTTGTGTTTATTTCCTGTCAAAATCTGGTCATCATAAGGCATAATAACATACAAATCTTCTCAAATGTATAGCTTCTTTTTCTTTGGCGCACAAACCTTGCGGAGGTTTGGTCAATTGCCTCATCACTGTGACCACGGTCACATGTGGTATTTGTGCGCTGTGACGTCATTTGTCATGTCATCACCGTGATGATATTTTTCATATCACTGTGAAAATATCGCTTTTATTCGATTGATAATTTTCACTATCTCATCGCCAAGTATATAATAAAAAGGTTTACTAGTGAGATCCATACAATTAAAATAACTGTTGACACATTTGTGTAAAAATATCAAGTCATAATATGTGCGTCTACTTTCCAGAGTTGGGTTGGGAGTCTAAAAGATTTACATAAACATTGATAAGATGACGAATTGTATAAGATCTAGACGATTTGTAACATAGAAATTTTAAGAACTTGCGTTGTAAACCTTCAAGTCGTAGCACTAATGTTTTCTGAGAAGGTGACCAAATTTCACAACGTGAAGCTTTATATACAAAGACCAAATTCCCAGTTTTTACAAGAATTAGGTTGCATTTCACATTTAATGAAGTTAATATCAACGTAAAGCTTGATATAATAATCACAAATCCCACAAACTTCACATAAATTTAAAACAACTAAAATATGCAGCCATACAGATACAGGTCTACAAAACTAAAAGAAGACCTACATGTACCATAATCAAACTACATTAAGGTGGTGGCAAACGTCTCCAAGGGTATATGTCATGATCCAATTATGACTTAAAAATCTACCTTTCCATGACCAGGGCCCTCTCAGTCAACATAATACTGGCAGTTGTGCAAGACCTGATGGTGAGTGTGGAGAAATAAAAAAAACTATGTACATGATGTACGGGTATGCAAATAATTGAGTGCATTTAGTGAAGTAATTGTCACTGACCATTTTTGAGAGGCTACTTCAGGAATTAATATGACAAATAAACTACATTGTACACAAATCAATAACTTAAACCTAAATTTAATACGGTATATGAAATCTTTCAGGTTAACTTCCATCGCAAGTTTCTGGGTCATTCAATAAAACTTTGGCTACTATCAGATTGCCCTTCATATGAGTATTGGCAGCTGATGCCCAGAGCGCAGGGACAGTGTGATGTTCGAGGCATAAATGTCAATGCTATCGGGAACAATTAAATAAAAAGGAAAAACAATTTACTTGAAGACAGGTACCATACTTTACCAGTAAGAGAATCAAATGTCCCAAAACCTAAATTATCTTCTGTTAAGCATTGTTAATGATTATGATTGTGGTAATAGACAAGAAATAGAAATCTGTTTCTATGAACTATATAATCATGATTTTCATGGCAAAAATAAATGAACTGTCTGACACAGGTTCGCGTTAAGCCTCCACCTTAATGCAGGTCTAATTATATGGATCTATAGGCCTACTATAGCAGGCTAGCCTACATGCATTCCCCAACCTGTTTGCGCGTATATGAATGTATATGACAAGGCCATACATATAAACCAAACCGCTTGTGCTGATCTATAAATTATTAAATGTCCCGCGGTTTGATGGTGCATTGTGGGATACTTACCAAGTCTGCCATTTTTCAGTGTCGTGGAATCATCATCGTCTTCAGAAGCCTCTTTCTCCCTTCTAGGACATGTTCACATCGGTAAAACTGCCTCACATAAGGCCAAGCCACTCTGACATACTTCTTCTTCGCTCTACTATTCAAGTACGCAGGAAATTACTGATTAATTCAACATTAAAGCTCACGAAATTTCTGTCACCTCGCGTTAAAAACCGCGGAATAGGGTTCCGCAAAATTCGTAACGTGTGTTTATTCCGGTTCAACGGATTAATCTGACACAGTTAGTACTGTACATCGAGAATAAATGTACGATGTGGACAGTATCATTAATGCTTTATAATCATAAAAATTGCTCATACGAATCATACAGGAAAAAAATCTAGATTACAATCGAAACTAATGGGATTTCCATATTTTACAATTTCAGCTTCAATTCCCACTTTTGGACACTTGCAAGAATTGTATTTTCACCAGGAGAGCTAGACAAGGGAGACTATAAAATGACAGATTTCTTCCAACTTCGTCAACAAAACGAATTCCCTTCTTGTGCGCTATTTTTCGACTATTTCAGCTCATTTCCTCCATATAATTACTTAACCAAATGCCCTGCCAACTTCAAACTGAATGGCGATAGTGTGTTCGTCGCTTTATATTCAATTCATACGTCATGTCGTATTCAGTTACAGTCCCCTGAAATCACTTGAGGTCGAATTTTCGCAAACTCTATGAAATAAACATAAATTTACGAGAAGCACCACTCACTTTAATAAAATACAGTTTACAGGTATTTGTTGTTGCCAAATTATATCATGTTTTATGCAATACGAATTGCGCACAAGATTGTTTTACAATAGCATGCTTAAAGCTCTTCGTCTGTGGTCACGTGACCACCAGCGAAGTCACATAGGCTGCATTTGGCTGGATTCTATCTCGGTATTCGTTTGCTCGAGTGTGAAAGGCTATATAATAAGCTTGTACTGTCCAATTGCATACTGCTTAAAAATGCATTGCCTCCAGCCTTGAGTTACTTGAGACCCTGGCTTGCGAGATTTGACTAGAAAAACATAAACCCGTACCTCTATGCACAACTACATTTTCTCAGCTATCCGTAGAGGTGCGAATCATGTTTGTGTGTTCAATGGGTGTCGCAAACTCGCGGTCACAACATGCCAATGGTCGGCGTTACATGTAGAATTTGTCACTGTATTGCGACGTTAGCCCATGTGGAAAAAGGGGCCGCCTTCTGCTCGTCAACATAGTTGAACATCAAAAAAAATATAAAAAAAACACTAAGCCATGGGCTTTCATTTGATGTATGGCACGCTTGGATACAAAATAAGGGTGACCAAGAACACTCGGCAACAAACCAGGCTGTTAATTCTATTATGGGTTCCCCTCTGTGCACGGATACGACATTTACATTTTGACTCTGACTTGCGAGATTTGAATTGGAAAACATAAACCCGTACCTCTATGCACAACTACATTTTCTCAGCTATCCATAGAGGTGCGAATCATGTTTGTGTGTGCAATGGGTGTCGCAAACTCGCGGTCACAACATGCTAGGGGTCGGCGTTACATGTAGAATTTGTCACTGTATTGCTACATATCGCCCATGTAGAAAAATGGGCCGCCTTCTGCTGCCCAATATTGTTGAATATCAAAAAAATATTAAAAAAAAATACTAAATGATGGGCTTTCGTTTGATGTATCGCACCTCCGCATATTATCAAGAATTCCACAGTATATACAATTATCACACTTTGGCAAACTGGGCACAAGTGTTAGATGCTCATCTCACGGGTCATCCCAATACCAATCATATGCCCATTGCTCATATCTTAAGGGGACGTTAGCCAGCATAGAGCTGTTTCCAACCGTGGCTGCGTGGAAGCCTCCCCAGTGCACGGTCTTGTTTTTTTGTGGGTATAAAACTACCCTTTTTTTTTCTTCTTTTTTTTTGTGGGGCATAAAACTTCCCATTTGTTTTTTTTTGTTTTTTTTGTGGGGCATAAAACTTCCCATTTGTTTTTTTTTTGTTTTTTTTTGTGGGGCATAAAACTTCCCATTTGTTTTTTTTTCACAATGATGTGACCATGTTACCATCAACAATGACGGTTTTCATCCAAACAGTTTTGCATGTAAATATTTTAGCATTACATATTTGTCTTTCGTTTCCTGATCTCTGTGCGTAGGCGGTCGCAGAGCCTTTTGGCTCCATATTCCTCCATCAGACGTTTTCCATCTGGGCACTTCATTGCTTGTCTCATTTCTTGTTGCTGCATCGGCAGTAGCAGGTTCATATTATTCATGCACAGATGGAAAAGTATTTTAACGTCTTCCCTGTTGAAAGTGTGACGACCTACGTCGGAGGGGTTGGCAGTCGACGCCCGGCTGACGAACGATACCGAAGAGGCTTCATCAGTTTCATTTTCGGCTATCTGGTTTACAATGAACTGCATGGTCGTTTGCACGTCTTCATCAATGGCATTGGACGGTTCCTCTTCCAGCATAGGCCTGCCCTGCGCTGCTTCCGCTTTTTTGCTGAAAAATGCAAGTCGTAGTGCAAAATAATGTTATGTCACATATTCTCATTCTATTTTATTATTTAAGTTTTTAGTTGTACAGCTTAACAAAGAAACACGTTTGTTATGGATAACAACTTCTTGATATATTGCACAAAATGTTTTTACCTCACTTCTGAGATGGTTCATGTGTTACCTACGTCAGCTTCTTAACGCTACTAAAAGTTGTACAGCTTACCTCTTTTTCACTTCATTGGGACGGAAGCTCCCCCTTATTTTGCAGGCTACCTCGGCACTGACTTGGCGTGTCTGGGACAGCACGTAGAAACCCTCAGCCGTGGCCTGCGAATGGCTCATCTGGCGAGCCAGGGACGTCCTTAATTCAGGGTGGTCTTGCCACATTTTAGTGGCCACACTCTTCCTCAGAATGTCCTGATTAATGGCTTTCTTTATCATGGGTTCGTACTTGAGGCTTATTACGCCCATGAGTCTTCCGGAGTCGAATGGCTTACCATCCACGTGCTTCACGAAGAACTTGTCCTCTTTGGTTGCCGCCGGCAGCATAAGGTGTTCGTTCAGAGGCAACCTTATCCTCGTCAGAAAACGCGCCATTTTGTCGTAAAACGCCTGGGGCATAGAGAGCGGCGCCGGGCCGGTGTAGTCCGTCTTGTGGTCTAATATGAGTATTACTTGCTGAGGTTCGCCGTCCACATTGACCGATTTAGAACTCTCGAACTCAGCGATTGTCATGTTGGACAGCGCGCAAGAGCGCTGTCCAGTGTTGATCATGAGTTGTATAGAAAGGAAGGCGACTACGGTGTCGTAGTTCCGCCTTATCAGTCGTTTGATTTTCCCAGCTCTCTTCTCGCTGACTTGGGGCCTCTTGGCCATGGCATAAAACCCCTTCCCCGTGCCCATCAGAAGGCGATCCGCCGATTGGCTTATCTCGCAGCTGTCAATGATAGCTATATCATCTTCAGTTAAAATTTGTTTTTCTTGTTCCATCTTTAGTTGGAAACTTCTCTTTTTCTTCTCTTTGTATAAAGATGCGCTCCATCCTGAAACACAAATGCTACTCATAAGACTATTTACATAAGTAGACTAATTAGAGAAAATTTAGCCTGGATAGGGCCTTTTTAGGTTACTATAAAGATGTGCTCTTCACATACCTTTAATTTTATCCGGAAGGCACCTGGCCTTCGGATATCCTTCGGCGTACAAGAACTTCGCCCACAGGCCCAAGGAAGTCAAATACGATAATACCGTTCCAACCCTGATTGCTGCAACATATAAATACTGTAAATAATAACTAATTATTTTTGGCAAATTTAATATTAAGTGAATGAAAAAATACTTCAACATGCGTTTGTACATCAGTTCGGGTCAAGTCACGTCACAAAGGCAAGACTTTCATGCTCACGAAACAGCTCTTTTACTACTACTCTTATTTATGAAATACAATAATTATTGCCTAAACAGTACTTACATTTGTTTTCCAATGTTTGAGAGAGGAATTTCCTCTTTATCTTCTCAGGATCAACCGAGTCGACCAGTCGCCAGGTCTTTGAGGTCGCCCGCCAGATCTTTGTTACCTGGCTGACGTGCTGGTCGATTGACTTGGCGTCCTTCCTCCCACCGTCCATTCCCGCTAGATTTCTTCTGAATTTCTTAATCATCTTACGACTCATTTTAGTCATCGGTTCCTCCTCCTCCTCCGAATCTGAAGAGTCAGATTCATACCGTTCCCGACTAGTGGAAGCTATTGGACTAGTGGACTCCTCTTCTCTCTCCTCCTCACTCACCTCACTCTCCTCCATCTCCTCTTCCTCTTGCCTTTTCTCTCTGATTTCGTTTTTTTCGGTATAGTGGTCATCCAGGAATTCTTGATAAAAAAAGGCAAACGGAAAAAAATCGTACACATTGATATATGATTGTGCGGAAATGTAAAAGCAGAACGTTACATTTTGGTAGTAACATAAGCGGTTGATAAGTATGGCAAGCCGTTTTGGTATTTATTCGTTTATTTTTGATATCAAAAATAAAGGAATAAATACCAAAACGGCTTGCCATAGATACGTCATTGAATATTTCATTTCATACTCACTATTGTATTGTTCCGAATTTCGTTTCAGGCCATGTCCAGTGGTGAGGTGTTTGTCGACCCGGACAAATTCTTTGGCGCATAAAGGGCAAGGGTATTTGGATGCTTTTGTCTTGCAGTGTTGTAGTTTTTTGCCCTTGTGGGCGTCGTAGTAATGTCTCTTCATATCTCTCACTGGTCTACCGCAGATGGTGCAGGGGTGTCTGGCCCTTGGCTTCTTAGACGTCTGTCGTCGAACAGGTCTTTTAGTTGACAGACGATATCGCCTTTTCTTGGCCTTCTTTTCTTTACCATTTCCTTTAGATTTCCTCTTTTTCGCTCTCCTGTCACCAGGAATCACGTCATCCACATGATCCATGTCCATGTCCCCGTCATCCGGATTCCAGGAGTCATCACTATCGAATAAGCTTTCACTGTCTGTCATTTTCTGATAAGTAAATTTTAGACAGCACTGTTTTTTTTTGTTTTTTTCAAAACAATTTTTGCATTTATATTTCATCCCGGATTCGTAATCAGCTACTCCCAAAATAGTTACATGCAAATTTTCAAGTCAATCCATGAAGGTCCACTCTCATTTGACCCTAAATGCGCATTTTGCCCAAAAATTTGACCTTCATCGATTTATATTGATATATACTAAGGTCAAGTTCGCTGTTAATGTTCATTCTGGCCTCGGATTTATCATCAATGACCACGCGAGTACTTATATGCAAATTTTCAAGTCAATCTATGAAGGTCCACTCTCATTTGACCCTAAATGCGCATTTCGCGCAAAAATTTGACCTTCATCGATTCACTTGAAAATTTACACATAAGTACTCTCGTGGTCACTGATGACGAATCAGAGGTCAGATTTTGAAAATAAATTTTACATTAATTATTACAAAATTAAATTCATTAAAAATAAATTTAACTTAGGCTTCAATGGTCAGCCCCCAATTCCAATGTTCCGAATTACACTTAACTTCGTCCTAAAGTATTATCGAGGACGTAGATGACGAATCCGAGGTCAGATTTTGACAATAAATTTTATCTTAATTATTAAATAATTAAATTCATTAAATTTCCATTTAACCCAGGCGTCAATAGACAGATCATAATTTAACGCCCTTTTTGTAAAATTTCATCCCGGATTCGTATTCAGCTACTCCCAAAATAGTTACATGCAAATTTTCAAGTCAATTCATGAAGGTCCACTCTCATTTTACCCTAAATGCGTATTTTGACCCTAAATTTGACCTTCATCGATTTATATTGATATATACTAGGGTCAAGGTCGCGGTTAATGTTCATTGTAGCCTCGGATTCGTCATCAGTGACTACGACAGTACTTATGTGCAAATTTTCAAGTCAATGCATGAAGGTCCACTCTCATTTGGCCCTAAATGCGCATTTTGACCCTAAATTTGACCTTCATCGATTGACTTGAAAATTTGCACATAAGTACTCTCGTGGTCACTGATTACGAATCCGAGGCCAGAATGTACATTAACAGCGACCTTGACCCTAGTATATATCAATATGACAAATATTAATAAAATTATATGCTTTTTTGGTACCAAAATATAAAAAAACAGTAGGGCATAGCCTAAAGTTTATGGCATATGCGGGTGCCCCGTTCTTCGAACTACAAGTTATTAAAATATTATGCCAGGCGTATGTCTCAATCTCGCTCTATCGATCAAGGAACAGGTGCAATTATTCGGGGTTCTTATGGGACTTTAACATGGGAGGGTTTTGTGTTTGCAATAAATCACTAATAATTCCAAAAATAAGTAACAAACTGCATGTTTGCTTGAATGTGCTAGTGCCCGGAACATTCACGGACAAAGGTATGGCAAAAAATTTGAGAAGGAAAGGATCCTTACCTGTCAAATCGTTGCTATCCCGCGGAGCGCAGTTTTGCCGTTTCTGCTTTGCAAAACCGACAAAGTTATGAGGGTCTGCGTAGGGGTATTACAATTTCATTCTTTTTTTTAAAATTTGCTATAGGATGTGGACCGTCCACATGATCAAATTCAGTAAAAAAAAACTGTACCTTGTAGTCATATTTCTCCGTATTTACGCTGTACAAACAACAAATCCAACAAAAAATCGCAAACCACGTGGCCCTGGATTTTAACCCAGGCTTCAATGGGCAGCCCCCAATTCCAATGTTCCGAATTACACTAAACTTCGTCCTAAAGTATTATGGAGGGCGTAGATTACGAATCCGAGGTCAGATTTTGAAAATAAATTTTACTTTAATTATTAAAAAATTAAATTTATTAGAATCAATTTAACCCAGGCTTCTATGGACAGACCCCAATTCCAATATTCCGAATTACACCAAACTTCGTTCTTAAGTATTGTCGGGGTCACTGATTACGAATCCGTAGTCAGATTCGACCTTGATCCTGACCTTGTCTTTGAAAACTAGCCTTGGTTGACAGCTTATGGAAAAGCCAACATACATCTGCTACTGTGACCTTCAATGACCTTATGCGACCTTGAAATTAGAATAGGTTAAACCTGGACCTGGGCTTTCGTTTGAGGTCCTTGGGTCTTACCCCAACATGAAAGAAAAAATAACAAAAAACAATTGCTTTTTTTTAAGTTTTTCAATTTTTTGACCTATGTTTGAGAGTAAAGTCAAATGTCAATATCAGAATCAAAGTAGAAAAAATAGATAATATAGATATTTAAAAGGTGTCTTAAAAAAACATTTAAAGTAATTTTTAGGGATTTTTTTAATTTTGTCCAAAGTTTCAAAGTCCATTATCTAGGTCAGTTCTAGGTCAACCTCAAGTTCTAGGTCATGTCCTAGTAGAGGCTGCAGAGACCTGTACCACAACCCAAGATAGAAGTCCTAACGTTCATGGTATTCAATTTTGTTACCTCGTGAAATTTCGGATTTTCTTCAAGGTGACGGTGAAGGTCAAGTTCAGGTCACAACTCAGAGGTGTTTTCATATTTGTAGTATATGCCTCATGACCTCTCACACATCAAAAGTTTGGGGTCGAGGCATTAATTTTGGTGATCCCAAAAATTACGACATTTTTGTCAAGTGTCGCACTTTGAACAAAAATTGACCATATCTCTTCGAATATACTCCTATCGGTTCGTCCCCGGGTCCGGCTTTCGAACGACACCTCGAGCGCTAATATCTGATAAATATTTTTGGATTTAGAGCAATTGGACTTTTGCACACAATAAATGTGAACTTGGAAGTTGTAACTTAACATTGGAAAACTCAATTACCTAAGGGCAAGGTCACGGAGTTCGACATATGACATCACCTTGACCTTTGCCCATCCATTCGTGACCTTGACCTTGGGGTTGAACTTGACCTTATATGAAATTTGCATTTCGAGGACATTCGACGGTCTCTCAGACGTTTTTATGTCGAGGCCAAGTTGAAGGTCAAGGTCGGTAGACTGAAGGTCAAAGTCTTAAATTGTGTCAAGGTCGTTGACCTCTGACCTTTTCCACCACCTTGAGACATGTTTGAAGTTTACGTAACACTACCCCATTCCAAGGTCGATGTCAAGATTGAGGTCAAGGTCAAATCTGAGGTCAGATTTTAACTCAGTGACCTCAATACTATTTTAGGACCAAGTTTGCAGGCAATCGGTAGAAAATTAAGGATCACCTAATTTGGAAGGTCATATTGGGGTCAAATTCAAACTTCTCAGATTGACCTCAAACCTTGTACTAAAGTACTTTCAATGTCACTGACCTCGAATCTGACCTCAGATTTGACCTTGACCTTGACCTTGAAAAATAATATTATATGCCTCAAAACTGCTAAAATAGGTCAATATTTCTAAAATTTCCGCACAGGCATAACACTAGGGCAAATATTTGCTCCACAAAATTTGGGCTTATTCGTACGGTTGGCGGCCATTTTTTTTACAAAAGAGTTTTTCTTATGGCATTTGTTACATAGAGGGATTTTTTTGATTTCGTTTATTTTCGAATATTTCAAGGCTAGGAACGATGTAATGGTCTTAAAATATTCCCAGTTCCTTTGCGATCCGAAAGAGATAATGGTGACGAAATTTGATGACATAGTTTTGAAATTGGCTCAAGGTCACGCAAGGTCACGAAATCGTGCGCTAACGCGAAAGTCAAGAATTGAGCAAAAATGTTCGGAATTTCGCCCAATGATGCTCAAGCATGTGTAGAGTGGCTAACGCGCATGACCTTGTCCAACCCCAGGCTACTTCCGGTTTACATGAATTTGAAAAAAAAATTCTAAGTGACACTTCCCTAACCCTAAACCTAGCCGTTAATTCGCGGTAAAATCGATATAAAAAAAAGTTCTTTAGCTAGAGGCCCAAAATTTGGTGGCAAATTACACAAAAATCGTGGCAAGCGATTCCCCAAATTTGGAGACAATCGAACCATAACTTTTTAATATACTTGATTTTGATTATTTTGTATGTAACTTGCGTTTTAGCATGTTATAGAGTACACATAAACTCTTACTCATTTTTTGGCGCAAAAATTGTTCTATTTCCTAAATTAAAAGAGGGTTACTTGCGTTTATTGTCGCATTATTGTCGCATTTGACCCTCTGTCGCATCATCGCTGCGACATTTTTCTGCGACTTCAGTAACTGGGTGTAATGCCTATGCTTGGAAGTGTCACTTAGTCGAATATTTCAATTTAGCCCTCCCAAAAGTGAAAGGGTCACCAGGTCATGCGACCTTTGCTAATAAGTAGGTCAGTAGGTCACCTACAATCTAAAAGAAAAAATGGGGCCTAACCCCCTAATACCGTGCCCCCTGGGGTCTGCAGAGGGTCATAGCCGCAGCTAAGTGGCAACTTCCAAGTTGGAATGCGCTAATTAGGGTTAGGGTCGCATTTCCGGGGTTGGTCCTTATGCAACATCATGTGGTCCTTATGTTACAGTGATAAAGTGCATAAAGACCATTTGAAATCCGACCATTCCATATGTGGTCTTCTTGTACACGATGTGGTCTTTATGTGACAAACAGTGGTCTTCTGGCTACTTGCTACCTAACCCGTTTATGTGGTCTTTTTGTCTTCAGGGTTAGCTTTATTCAATATTTATAGGTTTAGATGGAAAAAAGACTGTATGTACAAGTTTGTTCGTGCATTAAAATACAGTAATAAGTTTCCTAAACCTTTAGCATATATTGATTATGGTTAGGTTAGAAATTTTATGTGGTCCTTTTAACACATGCTACCGAAAGACCACATTTACTTCCTTAATTCTAGATGGTCATTTGTAAGGTTTAGAAATTGTTTTTGCCTTAAGTGGCGCAAGATATTCAGGTTCAAAATATTTAGATTTGTTCAATTTTTATTTCTTCAAGTAAAACGTTCCAGGTTCAAAAAGATCTTTTTCCGGGTTAACAGATACAAATAAAGCTACACAAAGACCACAAGTGTTTGGCAACATATGGCACTAGGGATACGAAGGTTTAGGAAAGTTTTGCCTCATATCTGTAGCAGTTAACCCTGTCCAAACGACTTACAAAAATCTGCGTGAATTTGACCAAGAAAATATGCTACCAGTTTAAAATTCTTTTTCTGGGTTAAGAGATACAAATAAAGCTACATAAAGACCACATGTGTTTGGCAACATATGCACTAGGGATACGAAGGTTTAGGAAAGTTTTGCCTCATATCTGTAGCAGTTAACCCTGTCCAAACGACTTACAAAAATCTGCGTGAATTTGACCAAGAAAATACGCTATAAGGTTAAAATTATTTTTCTGGGTTAAGAGATACAAATAAAGCTACATGAAGACCACATGTGTTTGGCTACATACGGCAATAAGGATATGAAGGTTTAGAAAAGTTTTGCCTCATAGCTGCAGAAGCAAACCCTGTCCAAACGACTTGCAAAAATTTGAGCTAATTTGACCAAGAAAATGTGGTATAAGGCGGAAAATATTTTCTGGGTTAACAGATAGGAATAACGCCATATAAACTAGTTTTCGCTTTAGGGCGTGAAAAAAAATTTGCTCCTACAAATAATTCATATATTACATCGACTCAATAATAGCGATTATCCTACGGCATTAATGTTTCTAAACCCATTGCAAATCTCGCTTGAATGGAGAGGAAAAGATGAATGTTTCGTATGTGGTCCTTATGTAGCCTCAAATAGGATTGCCTCCCTTTCTTGCGTAAACCACTTTCTTTTCGACTTTTGATATTTTGCATTCCTCGCTGGCCCGATTCAATCGGAAACCCGTTTTCGGGAACCAGGTTCGTTTTTACATACGGACCACATAAGACGTTAATTTCCTTGTCATAAAAAATACAGGGGAAAAAGGATTCGGTTTACTGAAAATGTAATTGTATTATAACCAACGACCTTCGTCGATTAGAATACGAACAATATTTCTCTAAACCGGCAAGACGTCAGGACTAATCAAGACCAAGGGCCAAAGCCCTTCATTGTGGTCCTTCATTCACTTCCTCTACGAATGGGTTATTTTCGTTTTTTTGGCACATGTTTCAATCTATATATTTTTCGCCCAAGACGATCACTATAAGGGTAGTTACAGATAATACCGGGTACATTAGTAAAAAATAACAGTTGGTAAGATGCATGGGTAGGTAACCCTAAAATAAATGATGCAAATTTGCCCAAATCTAACCTTTTCCCCGGTTTTTCAATAAATAACGTGTAAAAAAATTTCCCTTTGCAAAAAGGTTCCTAATTTATGCTTTTTAAAGACGTTTCGCATCACTGGGATTCGGAAAACAATAGTCCCTAAGGTATGTACGTTTAGTGAAATACACCGTGTTTTATTTTGCATTTATTGACTGGCCTGAATCAATCGGAAACCAGTTTTCGGGAACCAGATTTGTTTTTACATAAGGACCACATAAGACGTTAATTTCTTATTCATACAAAATACAGGGGTCGGTTTAACAAATATATTACTGTATTATATCAGCAATACTCGTCTCCTTTGTGTTATATATACCAGAAGTACGCTAATAAGGTTCGAGCAGAAGGCGGGCCTTGTAGACAAGCGCTTTGTCACGTGAGGACCACATATGCTATGGTTACCGATTACCAGAAATAAATAATTCGGTTTAGTGAAAATGTAATTGTATTATAACCAACAACTTCGTCGTTTAGAATAAGAACACTATTTCTCTAAACCGACAAGACTTCAGGACTAAGCAACGCCAAAGGGCCAAAGTTTATTTATGTGGTCCTTAAGTCACTTCCTCTACGCATATGTTATTTTCGCTATATTGGCATACGTTTCAGTCTACATAATTTTCGCCCAATGCGCTCAATTTATGGGTAGTTACAGATAAAACTGAGTACATTAGCAAAATATAACAGTTGGTATGATGCATGGATAGGTAATCCCAAAATAAATGATATAAATTTGAACAAATGTGACAGTTTTCCCGTTTTTTTAATCAATTACGAATAAAAATTTGTCCATTTAAAAAAATGTGATCCTAATTTATGCTTTTTAAATACGTTTCGCACCATTGGGATTCGGAAAATAATAGTCCCTAAGGTATTACGTTTAGTAAAATGCACCGTGTTTTATTTTACATTGATTGACTGGCCCGAATAAATCGGATTCCAGTTTTCGAGAACCAGTTTCGTTTTTACATAAGGACCACATAAGACGTTAATTTCTTATTCATAAAAAATACAGGGGTCGGTTTAACAGATATATTACTGTATTATATCAGCAATACTCGTCTCTTTTGTGTTATATATACCATAAGTAGGTTAATAAGGTTCGAGCAGAAGGCGGGCCTTGTAGAAAAGCGCTTTGTCACGTGAAGACCACATATGCTATTGGTTACCGATTAGCAGAAATAGAAGATTCGGTTTAGTGAAAATGTAATTGTATTATAACCAACAACTTCGTCGTTTAGAATAAGAACACTATTTCTCTAAACCGACAAGACGTCAGGACAGCAACGCCAAAGGGCCAAAGTTTATTCTTGTGGTCCTTAAGTCACTTCCTCTACGCATGTTATTTTCGCTATCTTGGCATATGTTTCAGTCGATATAATTTTCGCCTAAGGCGCTCAATTTATGGGTAGTTATAGATAAAACTGAGTACATTAGCAAAATGTAACAGCTGGTATGATGCATGGATAGGTAACCCCAAAATAAATGATATAAATTTGACCAAATGTGACAGTTTTCCCGTTTAAAAAAATTGTTCATAATTTATGCATTCAAAACACGTTTTACATCATAGGGATTCAGAAAATAATAGTCCCTGATGTAGGTACGTTTAGCAAAATACTCGAGACTACAATTTCCAAGAAAATTTTATAATACAATTACATTTTCACTAAACCGAATGACCTGAACTCCGATTTTTTTTTTTCTTTACTTATTATTATAAGATCAGGGGACGTTAGCCAGCAAACGCTGTTTCCAATCGCCGGTACGTGGAACCCTCCCCTGTGGGCGATCTTTTTTTTGTTTTTTTTATATTTTTTTTTTGCCCTTTTCTTTTTCTTTTCTTTGGGCTATTTTAATTCAGGGATTTTTTTTTGCTCTGTCAATTTTTTCAGAGTTTCAATACAACAATTTTTTTGTGTTTTTTACTTTTTTATTTTTTTTTGGTATTTTTCCCCCCGTGTATTTTTTTTTTACAATTCTTTGGGTTTTTTTTTTGGAGAATTTCAAGCATTGTGCTTCATAACTTTTATTGTTGGTGTTTCTTCTTATGCAGGCATCTTAATTTCAGTCGAAGTTGCTCTCTAGTATATCGCTCAAAGAGAGCCTTTCCTGCTGCCGTAGCCGACAGCACTGAAACGTCCCTAGCTTTGATGCTAGCGGTATCTTGTAGTCTTCTCTCACAAAGTTTTTGAATTAAATCGCTATCCATTGTGGAGAAGGCTCGTCGACCATGTTGCACGACCTGAAAGTACAACAATAAACATAATCAATTTAGGCGCAAGTAAGATATGAACAATAGATGTGGCCCTACTGGCATGCTCACAGTCCAGCCATCTGAATGCAGTCTTCCAGTGGCTATCTATTTATCTCGGCCAAGCCGATTGTTGTGGCTCTTAATCGTCGGTGTTCATGTGATAAAATTGATCAAGCCCTGATTGTCGTTCGATACTGAACTCATACTCACCGGTGAGACAGCCTGCTTTTCTGGTACTGCCTCCACTTCCATCTCCATTGGTGTCTCTATTTCAGTTTCCGCAGCTTTGTCGATATCACTCCTCAGTATTTTTGACATCTTGGGGATGACGAGTAAAGCATCATCTGCTTGCTGGCGAAGCTGGTAAAACCTGTCTGCCGTGGTCACCTTGTGTGTCATCTGAGCGGCCAGGGCTCTGTAAATGTCTGGGAATTTTTTCCGGAACTAAAAGTAAATGCATTCCTGTATATACCTATATATATGTGCACGTTTTTTCTACTAAGTCAACTGGTCGGATATACAGCAAAATTTAGCAGGTTAAAATATAACTGGGCGTTGCACTTTGGAAATGAAAATATTTAAATGGCTTTAAGAGGCAAATATTTACCAC
>JAVTVY010002276.1:0-34611 GCA_036873755.1 Hanleya hanleyi
AAAGTCAACATAGTGTTAGTCCATGCAGGCCTATGGGACCTGATAATCGTGCTGATGAGAAGTCCCGTGTGTCTGATGCCATTAACCTTGATTCCATTTAGAGAGTTAAGATATTACTTTTCCAGTTTTTAATTTACATATATTTATGTTTTCAGTGTTTTTGGATGCAACACACTTATGCGATTCAATTAGCACAACTACATGTACATGTAGATTGGTCCCTCCCCCGAGTAATGTTTGGTGGGTTTGATGGCAAGTGGGCATTTCTTCTTCACCATGAAATGCCAAGTTTCACCCACAGTACAGCATGATTAAATGGTCATTTCACTTCTATTTTTCCAGGTGGTGAAACCAGAAATCAATTGAAGATTCTGAGATTTCATTGGCTGGGAGAAAAACCTCACAATTGATCCTGATACAATGTAAGTACATGTAAAATATATGGAGTAAGCTCTTGTGGCAGTTGACATTCAGCCTTTCCTTCATTAACATAAAAACAATGAACAGACTTGGCACATGTGAACAGCTCCTGGCAGCAATCTGTGCATAGGGAAATCTCATTTCTCACTATGCTGTAATATGGGAAGTATTATTTTTTTATTTTCCACATATTAATAAAGCATAGGGATTGCTTTGGGGAAAGGCAGATTAAATTATCACCCGATACTGGAGATGGATTGAAGGCTGCTCTTATTCGAGTTTACAAGGGACCATTGTAGTTGAAATGAATAGCAGACATTAAGTCATACATATGGAAATGAATTACATGTAGAAGCCAGTCTGTGTCCATTGAAATTGGATTTCTTTGTTAGGTTAGCCATTCATATTGAATGTTTCCCAATCTGACAAAATTTTCTCCAATTACATGTATAATGTTCACTAATCATAATTTCTTGTTCTACCATATTTCAAGAACAATTCTCAGATTATGCTCACGATGACCATGATGACCAAATTTACATCACCTCATGGTTCACCTGAGCTCCCAATCAATCGCCTATCAAATGCGAGTGATATAGAACCATTTTGACCCATTCTCTCAGGTCACTATGGAATTGCAGTAGATTTCCAGCATGGTTCCAGCATTGATGTTGTCCCATGCTGGAACCATGCTGCAGAATATTCCATAAGGCCATGGTCACTTGATTGGTTGTTTAGCATGACTTTGGTTTTTATCGAGCCCGTAGCTTTAGCTGTGGAAAGCTCGATATAGGTGCCACAATAATGTCCGTCTGTCTGTCTGTCTGTCTGTCTATCTATCTGTCTGTCTATCTGTCTATCTGCAGGACCAAGTAAATGTTAAAGTTTTGGACTTAGAAATTTTTCCCTCAGGACCAAGTAAATGTTAAAAGTTTGATCCTAAGGCCTGCCCGACCGCCGAACCCATCCACTATCCTCGGGGAGCATGTCCCAATCCCTGGGGCACCGAGCCCCACCCTATATCTCCTAAACTAAGCTTTGCCCGACCTCATACCCTCATGTAGTTTGGGAGCTCAGATCATCCTGTACACTTATTCAATCCATCCACTGTCCCCGGGAGCATGTCCCCACTCCTGGGGCACCGAGCTCCATCCTATATCTTCTAAACTAAGCTTCGGCTGACCCCATACCATCATATTTTCCCGCAGCTTACATAATACTACACTTATTTAACCCATGCCTCGGCCACCATCCATCTCCTAAACTAAGCTTCGCCCGATCCCATATCCTCATGTTTTCCTGAAGCTTACATCATGCTACACTTATCCAATGCATTGCCCGACTCTATACCCTGATATTTCAATTTCTAATTTTATATCTCTTATATGTGATACTAACCTATTATTAGGTATGAGGTGCAGTGTACATTGTATACAGGCATACATACCAAATCACCTCAGGTATATTCCTTTATAGTATTTACTAATAGTTTGGTGACAATATCAAAATAACCGGGGAGAATCCCGCAGTACCGAACCCCTGTTAGTTTTTAATTTCGTGTCGCCTTAAATGAAGGACGCCATTTCTTTAAATTTTCCTATCAAATTCTGGTTGACCCTAAAGCCTTTGTACAACTATATCTGTGTCCACACATTTAACTTACTATATTAATTAAAACGGAGTTTGAATCAGTTTGTGATGTCTCAGTCTTTACCAGTGCACATTATTATGGAGCATTACAGTATGACTGGACACATTGTATTCTTTTATTTGCATACAAATGGGAGGGTTTACCACAGTGCTGGTGTCCCATTGCATACTGGAAATGATAGGTTTACTCCAACTATTGCCTTGTTATTAGCTTTGTTTGTTCACATATCATCACACAAAGTTACACCAAGAACGAGCTCCAACTTGCACATCTATTATTCCTAACTATACATGTATTTATCAGATCTATGCAATGAGATGGGTCAGCTTACTTTTCCAAAAAAAATCAATCTTTATTTGAATTTTTATAATATAGTTCCTCCTTCAATCCAACCTCAACATCACTGACTGACTGAAATTGAAATCATATTTCTTAATAAATGTATTGTTATTTTAAATGATGTGCATTGCCAATGATGTGCAACCTCAAATGATGTGCCACCCTAAAGGGCTCGATCTTTTTTGCGAAGCTGCATGTTTATATACACATGCTAGATGCTAAAATTATTTATTATTAATTATTAAATTGCAAACTAATTTTATACGAATTTGAAGAAAATGAGTACAAGTAAGTTTTACTCATAAAAATGTAAATCCCTCATCTATTTTAATTATTTGCCCTCAAAACACAGATCTATGAGGGCTGGTTATGCTAAACAACCAATCAAGTGACAATGGCCTGAGGTTTAACCTGACTGCAGCATGGCTCCAGCATGTTTCAATTCCCTCGACACTGGGGGCTAAGACGGGGGGCTGTTGTGCACATTTCAGGTCTTGGTAAGAATAGGCCTCAGCCCCTCAGACATGTCAGAGAACTTATCGAAAGAGATGATTAACTGGGGTTCCCGGCTGTGAAAATGAGTAGGTTCCTACCCGTGTGGTTTCTGGGTGAGTAAAGGAAATAGGAATAGTGAAATAATGTTGAAAGTCACGTTAAATGATAGTCACTCACTCACTCGCTATGGTATTGGTGGCCATCCTACTTCGTTTCCAGACAAGAACTTCTCAAAAACTGAAAGGATTCTTTTCAAATTTGGTATGTGGGTACCTTCCCTCAAGATCTCGCTGGGGATTGTTTTTCATGCTGATCTGCCTATAGGTGGCACCGCCTGATGCCAATTTAAAAATTTGGGTTCTGGACAATCTTTTGAAAACCTGAATGGATTGTTTCCAATTTTGATATTTGGATACCTTGCCTCAAAATGTCGCTTGAGGTTGTTTTTCACACCAATGCACCTAGGTGGAGCCAGCTGGGGGTCAAGTTAATATGTTTCCAGACAAAATTTTGAAATTGATTCCCCACCATAGTTGCAGCATATGCTGGGATGCGGCATGGCTTATGTTTTGTCAAAGTGGATCCAGCATTATTCCAGCATACGCTGATCCCAGCATGAATGCAGCCCATGCTGCAATTTTGTAAGGTTGCCTACAAGGTAACTGGTTCACCCATCATTAATTTCTCATTACCAACTTGTTTCACTAAATTCATGTCAGCTCCAAACAATACCCATATTGAAATTTGAGTGATTACAATGACCCAAATATTATTGAAGGTCACCGATTCATGTTCCAATTACATTCTAACAATAGACCTTCAATTTTGTTTCTTTGTATATTTTCAGAGCAAGTGACCACATCATTGTTCTTTGTGAAAGGACATTAACGGATGGCAACTTCTGACCTGTTGACTGTGGTTGGGAATTTCTTGAACTTGGATGTTTACTGGTTATTATACTGACATTGCAAATAGCAGAACATGAGTGCCCTGCCTTATTCCAGGGATGTCTGAGACGAGGACATATGGTCACCCACTAGCTTCAAACATGATCAGAATCACTATTATAAACTTCAAGTGTGAGCCATGGATGGCATTAATTCACTTGAAGTACTGTCAAATAATAATAATAATAATAATAATAATAATAAAAACTTTATTTATTCTGGGTGGCTTAATTAGCCCAAGGCTAGTCTTCCTTAAGGTCCAGAAATAAGTTAGTAAAATAGTTAGTGTATGTATATAAAAAAAATTAGTATATATATTGACACATGTAAGAATACCCAAACATGGATTTATATTGTAACTAAATAAAAATGCACGTACTATCACAGTCGATATAAAACAAAGTGCAGTTAACAAAGTATTTCCATGTATCGTATCTAAAATATTTGATTTTAAGAGCTGGCGTTTAAAAGATACAATACTATCACAGGCTCTCAATTCTACAGGTAAAGAGTTCCAGATTTTGACCCCTGAACACCTGAAGCTTTTGTGAAATAATTCGCACTTCAAAGGTGGTTGTGCCAGATCGCCTCGCTTGCCAGATCTTGTTCTTGAAGACACTTCTTTAAACAAAGATGTCAAGTATTCAGGGGCCAGTCTCTGGCAAACTTTGAACATCAATATAGCCTTGTGATAAGTAATTCGTTGTTTTACTGGTATCCAGTGTAATTCATTAAAAACTTCAGCAGTAGGTGTTCGATGCTGGGCTTTCAACATTATCCTGCCAGCACGTTTTTGTAATTTCACTAACCTGCTCAGAACTCCAGCATCAGCGTTCCCCCAGATAACATCACAATAATCAAAATTTGGAAGAATTAATGCATTATATAGCATCTTCAATGTATCTAAGGGAACGCTGTCTCTTAATTTATACAGAAAATAAAGCTTACGAGAAATTTTGTTGCACAGTGTGTTCATGTGTGGATGAAATGTGAGATGCTTATCAAACGTCATGTCTAATATCTTGGCTTCATTTACCATTTCGATAGGTATACCTTCAATAGTGATACAAACATTTGTTGTGTCCATTTATCTTTGTCTTGTTCGAATAATTGTATATACTGTTTTCAAAGCATTCAGAATTAGTTTGTTGTTTTTTAACCAGATCGATAGGCGGTCAATGTCATATTGTACTCTACATATGGCAGTTTGCAAAGACTTATCAGATACATGTAAACTAGTGTCATCCGCAAACATATTTACAGAAGAGTGTTTTGTACAATCAGGTAAATCATTTACAAAAACTAAAAACATGAGAGGTCCAAGAATTGAACCTTGGGGTATGCCAATATTGATTATTTCAGTCTGAGTGACAGATGTTTTAATAGCGACACATTGTCTCCTGTCCGTAAGATAAGACTGAAACCAACTATATAATTGGCCTCTAATACCAGCGGAATACAGCTTCTTCAAAAGGATACAATGGTCTACCGTGTCAAATGCCTTTTTGAGGTCTATTAACACTGCTACACAAATTTCACCTTTATCTAAGCTTTGAAGAAATTCATCATATAATTTCATCAGGGACCCTGTCGAAATCCTGACTGACAGGGGGCAAACCATTTCCTCGATTCCAAGAAGCTGTACACCGAGTTATGAATGGAACGTTCAATGATTTTACTAATGGCAGAGAGAATGGAAATCGGACGATAATTGTTTAAATCTGTTTTAGATCCCGACTTACATAATGGAAACACCTTAGCTGTTTTCCAGTCACCTGGAACAATTCCAGTTCTCAGAGACATATTATAAACATATGTTAAGGATGGCAAAATGATTGGACATGAGAGTTTCAGTAGACGGACACTTATACCATCGATTCCAGTTGCTTTAGAATCAGACATAGAGTTTATTTCATTTTGCACGAAAGCTTCAGTGATAAATGGTAAATCTACCGAATCGGGACATTCTGGGTAATTTATAGAATCTGTGCTGACTGAACTGTCTGTTTGAGTTTCGGCCAACATTTTGCCAATGTTGGAAAAATATTTATTGAATTCCGTGCAAATGTCCTCAAGATTATCGACTTCGGTATCATCTATTATCAATTTAGGTGGCACTACAGTTGTTTTACCTGGAAATAAATCTCTCAAATTTTTCCAGACAGATTGTGGACTTGATTTATTTTCTTCGATAATACTCTTATAATACTCTGATCTCACACGTTTGGTAAGACCTACTATATAATTTCGTTGTTTCTTATACATGTCCTGCCACTCTTTATCTTTGGTTGATTCAAACTTTCTAAGTAAGTAATCTCTCTTGTGTATAGCATTTAATATTTCATCGTTAATCCATGGGACAGATGACTGTTTCACCCTACGATGTCTCAGTGGAGCATGCTTGTCAACAACCTGAAAAAACAATTTCTTCCACGCGTCCCACGTATCGTTTGGATCTGCAAATGCTTCTATCACTGACCATGGAATTTTAGTGAGATCTTTGACGTAATCAGCTAGAATGAAGTTTTTGAAACTACGATATGAGACAATCACATGACTGTTCGCTTTAACAGCACCAGCTCGGAGTTTTCGCACAGTATATATGAGACGGTGATCTGAGAGACCGACGCTAGCTACACCAGACATGAGAATATTTGAGCTATCATTTACATATATATGGTCAATTAGTGTCTCTGTCTCATCCGTAATGCGTGTTGGCTCCTTGATCAGTTGACTGTACTGGTAATCGTTCATGACATTAAGGAAAACTTCCTCACCAGATCCTTCCGTAAGATCGTAATTAAAATCGCCCAAAACAATTGATTCAGAATCCGGAGGGATTGTTTCTAATAGCTGACTTAATAAGTTGTAGAATTCAGAGTCGTTTTCACTTGGAGGGCGATATACACATGTTACAATAATGGGTTTAGTATTTTTTAACCGTATCTCCGCACTAACAGTTTCCATGTCGTCGATTACAAAGTCCGATCGTTCACTGCTGGTAAGGTTCTTTGAGCAGTAAATAATCACGCCGCCACCTCTGCGTCCGTCTGTGCGGTCGTTACGTATAATGTCATATCCGTTTATTTCTAAGTCTTTGTCTGAATGTTTTTAAATACATTAGACACTGAAAGTAACCCTGGAAATATGTTTCTGATGCAGGTCTCTGTTATTTACAGAATTATAACACCCTGGTGTAAGAGAGTTATGTCATCAATTTGAAGAAAAAAGTCATTGCGCAGGATTTCAGAAGAGCGAGACTGATCACACCAAATCCCTCCCTTAAATTCAAATTCAGCAGATTAAAAAAACAGCTCTTCTTATTTTCTTATGAAATCAGTCTTCTTGACCCAGGAAGTACTCTTCCAAATGTTCTTTTATATAGTTGAGTGAATGTTAGCTCTTCTGCTTTTTCCAAGTACAAAGCACTGAAAGTTCATCGAAAATATCAAAGGCATTTACTTCAACACATTCAATTACTGTATCTGAGAATTAATTCTTGTATCTTCAACATGTGTTCAGCTAATACAGAATAAAGCATTCAGTATTGATGAAGATACCATACCTGTATTGTATTCTAAGTTTAATTGTCATTGTTGGTAGGGTTGGTGTGAATGACTCCTATATTCAACAGCGTACAACTGAGTGAGCCCTCCAGTAAGTAAGCATTGGGAACAACCTCTTCTCAAGACACTTTGGCAATGCCCATGCCAATCCTTAATTATCTTTTGGTCATGTCATTATCCTCCCGCGCCAGAGCATAATTTGTAATGCATCTTCAATTTTCTGGACTATACTGCACTGCCTAATCGACTTGTGAGGTTTGGTACTGAGATTCACCATATACTATAGATTATTACCCCTCGGGGAAAATTTTTACCCGAAGGGTATTTCTGTCATCATGTTCGTCTGTCCTTCCATCTTTCCAATTTTTCGTTACCGCTATATGGTCAGAGAGCAGAAGCCTATTGAAAATCGTGAGATTGACCCATATTTTCGCAGGTCACAAGGTCAAACTGTGTCAATTTATCACGAATTTATAGTTAACACCGTATCTCAAGAATGACTGCTTAGGAGCACGAAACTTCACATATGTATATGATCTTAAAGTAGAAAGCCTACCAAAATTTGTGAGATTGATCCATCTTTTCTGGGTCATTGGGTCAAAGTTGTCCATTTATTTGTGGCTGCCAACATACTTCAAGTATGAGAAGACCAAGGCTACTGAATTTACAAGACACACCACAGGTCATATGCTACAGCCAACATTGTCATTGGGCGTTTTGTCATCATTTTCACAAGTGTGTAAACACTTGTGAGAATATTTCTCAGTCCTAACCATTTAGATTTATCCGCGGTGGATTATGTAATTAGAGTATATATAGGTGTATTAAAAAGACCATCATCTATTCATGTGGATTGTGAGCGTACTATTTGCCTTGGAGTGAACCCGGCGAAGTTCATTGACAGTTACTTGAAACGATTTGTACGAGTAATAACTGTACTGCCCTAATCTGAGTGCAGGGACTGGTATAGTGTACGGAGTATAGACCTGCATAATGGAGTATGTTCTTACCTAGCCCTCATACGGATATCTGGCGCAAGGTACAAGTCTGTGCTTAACTTTCCGTAACTTGGGGGCTCTGACGAGAACTGATGAAATGTCTAACAAAGTGAACATCCAAGAACATGGTCGAACTTTTGTCAGAAACCCACCGAGTATTCCCGTAACGTTCCAAATGTTGCATTTCTTTACTTGCAAGATGATGTCACCGCGGATAAATAACCTAAATGGTCAGGACTGAGATTATTTCTCAGTCCTAACCATTTAAATTTATCCGCGGTGCCATCTTGTAAATAAATAAATAGATAAACAAATGAATAAATAAATAAATAAACATTTGGACAGGTACAATACTAGGTGAATAGACAAATAAATAGTTTGGTATTTTTGCCGTATACATTTTCGTTTGATGGCCATAAAGTAGATAGACGGCCCTCGGTATCAAGGTAACTCCGCTATCACCATTTCCTGTATTTTATGCCGAATACTGCTCGCCATATGCGTTTTGGCCGTGCTATTGTTGTTATGCATTTCATTAGATTTGGTTTGTTTTGTAGGACAGTGGAACAGACGGCCCTCATTATCAAGGTAACTCCGTTGTTGCCATGCCTATTTTATTTCTAAATGTGTCGGTGACATTTTGGCCGGGTGTTATATATGGATAGTTTATTATGGCCATACTGTTTTGTATGATTATGGTGCACACGGCCCTCAGTATGACGGTAACTTCGCTGCAACCATACCCTTTGTTGAAGTCAGAAGAATGATTTGGCCAAGATGTATCACATTGTGTCATAGTACTTGGTGTTGATTATGTAGAAAAGAAGAGAGATATATATATTGTTGAGTGCGCATGCACGGGGATAGTGTTATATACTGGAATAATTGCCAGCAGTTTTGATAAAATTTATTAAGGACTTGAATACCTGATTTCTAATGGGAGGCTTAGTTTAACATCCCTGGTAATGTTAAGGAAGTGTTGATTTTTTTTAATTCGTTTCTAAATGCCTCACGTTGTGGGTAGTGTTTTGGGCATTCAAGTAGGACATGTTCTATTGTTTCTTCTACATTGTTGCATGCGGTACGGAGTGGTGAGATGTTTTTCAGAAGCATGGACAGATGTGATTTAAGTCCGGTTTTGCCTAGTCTTAATCTGGTGATGATGCGGTAATCACGTTTATTGTCTAACTGGAATCCCTGGGTCTGTCTTTTCTCTCCATCAAGAACCTTATGTAACCATCGTCCACGTTCTTCTTCGTTCCATTCCTTTTGCCACTTGCTATCTATTTTGCGTGTAATGATAGTGTTGAGTTCCTTACATCCTAATCCTATTGGCACATCGTGTGTAGTTTTAGCAAGACTGCCTTTGGCAGTTTCATCTGCTGCTTCGTTACCTCTGATGTTGACATGCGCGGGGACCCAAGCTAAAATGGCGTCTATACCCTCGTTGTGTATTTGTGTACAGACACATTCTATTTTGTGTATGAGATCAGGTCTACCGTCAGATATAGAATTTTCAATGGATATGAGTCCACTAAGGAAATCACTGAGTATCACAGCACGGATTGGTTTGTGCTCGATGATCCATTCGAGAGCCTTAATTATAGCAATCAGTTCACTAGTGTATACAGACATATTGTCTGGAAGTTTGAAGCCATTTTGCATGTTGAGCTCAGGTATAACAATAGCTGATCCTGTGTTATTACTTGTGTTTCTTGATCCATCTGTATAGATTTTTAAGTAATTTTTCTATTTTTGGTTGATATATTCAAGGGTGGTGGCTCTTATACATCTGTTAAAAATGTTTGCAAAGTTACAGTAGAAAGTATTTTAAAATGTGACAGTCGAATTTACTGTTAAATAGAAGCATCAGTTTTAACTGCTATTTTACAGTTCATAGCTGTAGCAATACAGACAACCAGTGTAAGTTTGCATCTTCTGGGGTACGGCGCATCACGTTGGGCACACCGGTTCTCGTCAAATCACCGAAGTTAAGCAGCGTTGAGCTCGGTCAATACTTGGATGGGTGACCGGGTGCTGTACTGGCTGGGCTGATCAGTGTCCAGAATAATAGGAACTGTGGACACTCGTGTTCGGCACATGTAGGCACCGTCGTGATATGACTGAAACAATGTTGAAAGCGACGTTAAATCCTACTCACTCACTCCTTGCATCTTCTGGATGAACTACAGTATTAATTGTAGTAAAGGGCAACAAAACTTCAAGTACAATTTATCTAAAATGTGCAAGGAGGAATAATGAGTTTGCCTGCCTAGGTTCAATTCTCGGGGGTGGTCGTTGGAGTTAAAGTACATGTTCAAAGACCAACTTAGCCTCTAATATTGCACCGTTTCACAAAGCTGATGTGCAGGATGATAGAAAGAAATGTGTTTGCTCTTATATTATCGGTGGTGCTGAATATAAATATATATTTAACCAAACCATTACGTTCTGGGAATTTTGTTCTCTACTCTGACACCAGGGAACTTGACTTCTTTAAATGCTATAGGCCAATGGAATTTCTGCTGACCATGGATTTGTACAGTTATTTTTGTTGATTTAACGGTATTTTTGTTGTAATTATGCAATACTACCATTGTTGTAAAATTACAACATATGCTGTAGAAATACAGATATACAGATCGGGGCATCCTGTAAAAATATGGTGAAAAGTGCTGGTACCCTTTTTGCCAGCACTTTTTGCTGTAAAATTACAGCACCCTTTTTCACAGTGTAGTCTGGGTTGTCCTTCTTTGTGAGGTATTCGTGTATACTTGTGTCCAGGTGAGGAGACTCTAGTTCCCAGGGTGGCTTAGAGATTTTGTCTGTCTGATAAGATTAACCTTTTTTATTCCAATAGAACGATAAGATGTATTTTCGAATGGGGGAACACTAACTAACGTCATTACCGAGACCGCGCGGCGAACATAGTGATTTTGAAGGAAGTACTCCTGGTCAATAGAGCCCAAAATGAGGCAGACGAAAATCAATACGATTTAGGCAAGGCAAAAATAGACAAGAATGACAGAGTTGGCACTGAGGGACCCTCAAACATGCGAGTGACAGAATTTCAATCTTTTTGATCGGTCGTTAGAAAGTATTATTCTGAGATTGACGGGTTGATATTGCTTAGTGTTTGTAGATAAGAGTACGCATCGTTAGGAACTCTGTCTCTGAATTGTGTTGAGCGTTTGGAAATAATTCACGAGGGTTGGTTTACCGTTGGTAATTGCTAACAAGTAGATTTCTGGCGTTGATGTTGGATTGGATTCGATATTCCAGGCAGGCCGCTGGATGCAGGCTTCATCAGTGAATCGCCGAATACTATTGCTTTCACGCTTCCGTGATCCTTGGTTCGTTTAGTTAGTAGATTCAGCATATGCGCCGCGTTGAGATTCTCAGATTCATTTTGATTGACGTTTTCCGGTAATTTCAACATATTCGCTTAGAGGTGAAGACAGGTTTGAAACAATCACAGATCTCTGGTGCGCATTTCTGCGTTACTAAGCTTTTTCAAAATATATATATATTCCACTGTCACAGCCAAATAAAATATGCTGCCCTAACAACTATGTTTGGTAATGGGGCGGGCCAAACGCCATAAGTGGTGTTGAGAAATTATATTGACCAAATCCAATGCCAAATACTGTTACTGTGTTGATAAACTCCAATTAAATGTGCTGAAAATGGCTTAAAACCATAGTTTGGTGTTGATTGATAAGTGCTTATCTTGGCTTAACACCTGATGTTAATCAACGTCATTTCCAGGCTGTGCAAAATTCGAAAGACAAGATAAGATAATTGACGCACCAGTCCACATTTCGCCTGTAAGAGTTGTCGTTCCTTTCTTGAAATTGATGAGCTAAATATATGTCGCAACCCCTCTCAGGTCGGTAAGCGCAAAATACTGCTTAAATATTTGACACCATATATCTGACCATTCCATATCCTTTGTTCTGTCGCTATTGTAGAAGATCCCATATATCAAAGTGCAGAGGAGGCAACAATCCTAATCACCAGCATTGATTAATGTGATATTCTGAAAATAATTGACCGGCCAGCATTTGAGAAACAGTGGTGAAGATCCTAGTAACTTAGACCATTGGCCCAGTTAATGAAAGTTGCCACGCTCTGGAGATTTTGTCAGATGACTGTACATGATACATTGGAAGCTGGAGAACGCATACATTGAAAATAAGTATATTTTTGTTAGTGTTTCATCTTAATAAAATCAACTAATAAAGATTATAGACTAATAGGTAGAAAATGTGTGTCCTGAAACGCCATAGCGAACTCCACATTCACTGAATTAGACATGCAACGGGTCTGTGTATGGCACCTTGATTACTATAACACGGTGCGTGCTGTGAACATGAACCGTATTTTTGTGTTTTTATCCTTTGTCGTGACGGAAACTACACTCTGGACCAGTTTGTTACCAATAATTTACACCATAATCTGGTTGTGAGGTGACATGTACAGATTTATTGAATGTGTTTATAATAATAATGTGGTCACTGAAGGACATAATATATGAGGGTTCGCAGCTAGAAAATCAAACAACACTTATGGATATACTACTCACCCAAGCGAGGTTGACCACTTACGATCTATTCTCGCTTGCAAAAACGTAGTCTTCATCTCCAAGATTATGGTGATGATCCGTTCGTGTGAATATATATTTTTTTCCTTTATGGACGAAAATTTCTATAATTTGTTGACATCTGCCTAATGAATACCGAATTTAATAAAAAAAGACTATCTATAAAAGTGCAGCTTTAATCCGTTATGACTAACGATCTATTGAAACATTCCCGATAACCAGTCAGCAAAGCTGTTGAGCGTAGGAGTATGTTGCAAATCGTTCAATATACCGTACCGTACAGAATATTGTACAGGAAACCTATCCTCTGGCTTTGGTAGAGTTCAACCCAAGTCAGCTGAGGTATCATTTTACCCTACCGAATTGTATTTCTGCAAGTGAACGACTTTCACTATCGCTAGCAGAGAAACTAGCACAGCAACTCGTGATGTCATTATGTAGCAAGTCTCAAACATTATAGGGGAACAAGGCGCAGGGGACATTGTTTCTAATGGCGGAGGTGGCATCCTTCAGATATGAGGGTTTGTATACTCCATACCAGCGCTCTATTATTTAAACAGTCTGTTGAGTTGAAAGTACCGATGGAGCAAGGATAGGAGATGGATGGCCGCCTCGACCCCTCCCTCCTGTCCTAACCCACACACTCACTAATACGTATCCAAACTATCTATCTGTCACGAAAGATTAGACTTTGCAACTATCCCAATCTTAGCTACAAAACCTTGCGCCTTGATAGGGTTATTATATCATCGTTCTGAAATATGTGTTTTAATATCGCTCAAGCCGATGCTTTGAGCTGTGTGATCATGTTATTCAAGTTGCTCACATCAACTTCTTCAATGGGATACAAACCGTCCGAGTATTGCCCTCTGTGCAAACCATTGTGATTGCAGTTTTGCGACTTGTAAACATGTCAGAAGCGCTTTACTGTCGTAGGACCTCACAGGTGTTTGTTCTGAAAATTTTCATTTTATTAATACTCCCTCCTTTGTACAGTTTTGTTTTTCTACTAGCGGTCACATAGCTAATAATTTCCCAACAGATGATTTGATAGCGCTATTAGAGCATCGCTCTGAAATATTTGTATCTAATACCCATCAAGCCGTTGCTAGAGCAGTGTGGTCATTCAATATTTCCACAGGAGCATCGACAATAAAAGCGTAGCTGGTATAAAAATCATCGTAAGGATAACAATTGGTTCTTGTGATGTTTTTAGAATATGCAGTCAGTATATTTGTCTGCTGGGTCATATGACTTTTTGTCAGCACAACGGCATCGTTTTCCACGACCCTTTTAATGTTGCGTTTTTATGTGTAACCTTGAACAGGAAATTCCGCATTCGTTTTGTACATTTCAAGTCGGTAGACATCGCCAATTACCTTGGTCTCAAAAGAGTTCATCTTCATGGATCTTCTCAGAGTGGTTAGCTAAAGTTTTCAACTTTTTTTTTCCAGTGACATGAATATCTATGGGGTCTGGATCGAATATTTACTCGGGTAGCTTCGTTCGGTGAACTAATATCGATTGAAGATGTCTCGGGAAATTTCGAATGTAGCCAGCCCGATATAATGATAAAGCACTTGTTTGTCGAAGAGACGCGGAATGGTTGTGTAATAGCTTTGCTTCGACGAGAACTTACTGTGTGAACACGTTTTATTCATTTATCAAGAGTAAATACATTTCCACATTATATAATGGTCCCCAACACCGACAAAGGATGCGGTAAACCACAAAGAAACTAGCTATATCGCACAAGGAAGATTATTGGCCGACACATTTCTAAAGCATTACATTGGCGTCAAAAAGAGACTTTGAAATTGGTTCGTGAGTAATATGAGCAAAACGCGTGAAATAGTTAGATATCTCCGCTACATGCAGATATTGGAGAAGCATAACAATGCTTATTCTCTAATATGCCGGATATTATCTCTGTGAACTGGCATTTCTATTATGTGCAGTTGGCTTACTGAACCGTGTAGCAATGGAATTCATTCTTTGATGTTTTTTGCCGTGTTAATGCCTTCAACTGAGACTCTCAGTTATATATTCAACAATTCCATTGAAACTGGGATAAACGTTTGAAGGCTATTTAAATTATAACAATAACCATGCATGGTCTTCTAATGGGACCTATCACGCGATGTGCAAATCAGACCAGACAATTACTCGCCAGCCCTCCATCAAGAATTTCCGCATCTATCAGACCGCATTCATAAGTACAGGCGTCAAATTCGACATTCAGCATTATTCCATCGTTCAAAGCATTTCCGCGTCAATAATCGCAATTGGAGCGATATGCAAGATATTTTGCGTTCAATACTTAGCACCAATTCTAAATAGGCATCAACTAAATATTAAAGAAAAGTCCAAGCTTGTTCTCTCGAGGGAGAAGCGGTCAGCAGTTGTAAGCTTTTCGATTATTGACGCGGAAATTTTTTATGGACGACGGCTGAATATAGAATATCGGATCTGACGCCTGCTATTCACTGATGGCAACAAGATACAATGTTCCATCCGTAAATGTGTATCATTGACACGTATTACTAAACATAACACAATATCTCACCCTATCTGGCATGGGCGATTTGGGACTTGTACAGACCTGAGGAGTCAATTTGACCCTCCCCCCCTCCCCCCCAATATTTTACTTACCCACTGAGCTAGGGGCTTAAACTTACCACACTATACCCCTGGGTCAAGCTCTACTAGCATGATCCAAATGTGAAAGCTTACTAAATGTAAAAACTGCATGATAAATTAGTAAATAATCGTCTGATATAAAACAAAATAGATTTTGCCCACTTTTTCGCGTAGAAAAGCAGATATTTTGAAGAAATACGACGAAAGCATCATTTTGCTAGAAAACCACATGTCCGCCATTTTGAATTTACCCATGATCCTCTGCTAGGGTTTATGCAAATAGGCTCAAAATGACCCCAGTATGATAAACTAAAATGTCACGGAATGTCCACTGTCAATTTGTTGCCGTTCCGAAGATAGGGCAGAAAGTTTGGTAGGGGGCCATAATGAACCCCTAGGCCTGGTAGGGTTAAACGCAAGCTAATTTCTTGCACTGGAAAATCGACCAAAAGTTTTGTATGTTGGCAGCAAGACATCTTGGCCGAAATACGGATTTGCTAAAAGGGGTACAATGAAATACATATAGACTGTTGACATATAGTGCTGCCAAATTCAACATAGAAGCCGGAAGTTCTAAAACTGGACAACGGTTGAATAATGAATGACGGACTAGACGCTGAGACATTCAGGTAACTCGAAAAAAAACCTGCTCCTAAAATTAATTGATCAGTGACATCTGTAGAATATTGGAATTCTCAATGGACAAATGTCATGGAGATCCAGCTGATGAGATAAACTGAGATAGCTGCAGTGAACGAAGGTTAAGAACGGTTGAGATATTTCTCCCGAGCTGGCTGATAGAACAATGCGGTTGATGGTGAAATAAATCTCTTTTAACAGAGAAACACAAGAATATCATAAATATGTTCATAAATTATGCCACGAAGTTATAATTTATATGTATCGTCGTGATCGTTCTTCGCGAACTTTTAAAAAGTATACTTCAATCAAATGAGCTGTTTCCAATCTGTGTTCGGCAGCTCAGTTAGTAGAACGGTGGGATTGCTTCCCTATAAGCTGAGACAGTAAGTTTTCATTGGTTGGAAGCTACGCTGTCTGAGAATATTAAAGTTGTTGATACAATATTCGTTTGTTTTATTTAAGGATTGACTGTGATTTTTTTTACGTTCATTGGGGTATGAACTTAAAAACCGCTGTGCAAACTGTATGATTCCGCGTAGCGGATCATACAAAGTTTGCACAGCGGTTTTTAAGTTCATACCCCAATGAACGTAAAAAAAATCACAGTCAATCCTTATAATTAAATTAATCAAGCAAAACTAATCCAATAAGAGAAGAAATTGAATGTGAAACGAACGAATTCTTCCGTTTAATTCTTGTAACAGTACAAAACACTGCGCGTATAAATACAGTCAACAAAGTTCGTAACTCCTAGCAACGTCTCAGTGCACGCGCACCTCACTCGGTCGGCCTAGCGCGGTTCAAACAGTTTTCAGTTTGACAGTTTGTTGCACATTGTGTATGGAGCCATTGGAGGGAAAACTTCTCAGTCAGGGATAATTATTTAGGTCAGGAAAACTGAAACACACAAGAAATTCTGCGAAGGAAGAATGAGATATGAAACCATGCAGAAGAGAAGAAATTGCTCGAGTTGAGTTGGCCTTGCCGGGAATATTCCAGAGCCGACTGATCAGCCGACTGGGCGATGAATTTTCTTGCTGTTTTGCCGCGCCCCCGGGTAGGCACACGGAGGACGATTTCACTGATCAATGTGTTGTTCTGAGCTGGGGAACATTCTCTGTCGCAGTTTATAACGGAACTTTCTTCCTGTCGGTATCCGCTCAGATCAATAATGTGACGAAACTCTGCATCAATCATCGCCTATACCCGTCCACGTGTGCTGTGTTGTGTTCGAGCGGACGCATAAATTTGTGTGATATCAGACAGGAAACGTGAAAATTGATATTCTTTTACAGATTTCGAAGTGTATACAGTTCTGGTGAACTGATTGCAGCCTTTATGAACAGCGATTGAACGATGATGTTGCACTCGTAGGCCACCTAGCAGGTCTTGTGGAATCAATATTCTGTAACACTCCCCCCTCCCCCCCCCCTTTGACTGGAGGGATTTTATCGGACATCTGCAGTACGGAACGATATTTGTTGCATACATCCGCTTATCGTGGCAGTCCGTATAATTTGTCAAGGGCGACATATTCCCGTTGATTTCCATCAGTGCAAAACTCCCCCCCCCGACCCACACCACAACAGTGAAAGCCGGTGGATGAAATTCCACTCCACGGGAAAGGTAACGAATGAATGGAATATCTTACCAAACTCTCAGGTAGGATGTGGGTTTCAGGAGTTCACCGGGTGTGATAATTTCTTTATAATGATTTGTGATAAAAGTGGCTAAGCGAAAACCTAATGTGAAGATCTCGTTCAAGGTCACGGAGATGTCCATTTAATGATTTATTGCGGATCAGCTGATTTCCAGGACAGTCAGACATTATCTCGGCTCTTTTCTCTTCGAAATTCTTCTAATTTTACAAACAATTTTCTCAATACAAATAAATATTTAAATTGACTCTTTCCAGTTGGTTTTAGAGTTTTCTGTTGGCATTATTTGAGCAATATTATGCACTAAAATCTGAATCGATTTACACTACGTCCAGTGATCCAGTGAAAAGTAGTGCAGTTGTGGGCGTGGCATATCATATTTTTAGATTCATTGAAGTATGAACCGAAAAATTTAGTACTAATCAGCCAATCAAATCGCTGGATTTACGAACAATACGGGGGGAATTTAATTATATCGCAATTAAACTTATTTGTTCTAAAACGAAGCAAATGCCCGGCTTTCCCTAAGACGGTTCTGAGACTTTTGCTTCACTAGAACAGGATAAAAGGGACTATTAGAGCCAAATGTGTTTGATTACAGATCTAGAAGTGTCGGCAACAGAGGCTTGTAGATTAGCTGTATACGCATTCGCATTTTCAACATGTTTGTTTTTAACCTTCAAACAATGATAACATAATAAGTACAAGGGGTGCTGTTCATATGTCATGAACTCTCCCTGATAAAGGCAGAGAAAATCCGGCTTTCTAATTTCTCGATAAAACTTTTACTCCGTCGCAGATGATTTCGGTCAGTATATTATCAACTCATTTCAATGCTCCACTCGACATATCATGAGTGACTACGAATTCGGCAAGGACACTGGATGTCTGCCAGACTGATCATATCCATCATGTAGACCCGACCGGAAAGATTCCGTACTGCTGTGTCCTTAATTCCAGCGTCCGAATGAATTTCAATTAACCATTTCTAACCATTAGGCGCGCTAATCATGCTCTTCCGTTACTGTTTCCTAGGTCATAAACATCTCTTACAACAGGTCACCTAACCTATCGATTCTCATATCTCATGGATTTGTTCAAGAGCTACATAATTAGACCGTTGACTTTGGCCGATTAATTGGTGTTAGAGAGCAATTTTGGATGTGGCCCAAGGGCGATACGTCTTTGTTATGGAAGATACTGACGAACCGTGTTTGTGAGGAACAAAGCCACACATTCAGCTCTTCTGGATAATGCTTTTTTTATTCCTCCCTTCATAATACTCCCACCTGCTGACAGTTCTCTTGATTGTGATTTATCACAGAATATACATTTGCAATTCATAATTTTTGTTGAGTCAGATCGGGCTATATCTACTTCTGAATATGTTCCAACAGAATACAATACCTTTGTCATTTGGAGCTCGAAAGACATCGATAAATATCCAGGCGCCCCTGGCCATTAATTCGAAGGAATCAGGGACACACGGAAAAGACTGCCTGCGAAGAAATGAGAGCAGAAGAAGATGATGTAGATATTATGTGCAATCTGTCAATGGATTTCAGATCCCCTTATGGAATTTTGTGAAACAGAACAAACTTGTCCAACTATGCAGACATTTTCACAATGCCCAATATGCCAAGTGTAGGGGTGATCATATATGAAATCCATGTGCCAAAAGATTCGAGCTAATCATGAGCATGGGAGAAAATGTAATTATTTTATAGCTTGGGTTGTTTTGATTAGCGAAAAACATACTATCTCTATACAGGCAAGTTGCGAAATTCCTGACCTTTTGCACAGGTTCAATTCAAAGTCAAGTCCGAGTATTTTTTATCTCCGCTACAACTATTACAACACATATAAGGGAAGTGTCCAACTGACATCATAGTTTCTTATTTAAACGTTTAGTCAGGCAGCGATCGCGGCGAAACGACAGAACGTTATATTAGAAGTGCTTTCGTAGCAGGGTACTACATCATCAGCATGGGTGTGACTGTGCTTGATCAGACATGCCAAGCTACTTATTGACTATACCTGGTATAATTGAGATATGACATCTCGATACCGAATGAATTGGCGATACGATTATTTTCGAAAGCGGCCTTGGGATTGGCCCACATCGAATGGCACCTGGGAATTTCACAGGACACATTGCCTGAGGATACGAGCTTTGGTTTCACATTTTTTTTGTGTAACCGCAGAATGAATCCCGTGAGGAACGATGTGATATTTAAAACCTAGCTGTTCAATTTCGCTTGATTTTGACCGTGGGTATAAAACTATCTTTGTAAACCCAGGGATGAGCTCTATCAACTAAATTAAAGTTTTTCCTAGGGTGGCCTTTCCCTTTAAGTGCGAACATATTGTATAACAGATATATTTGGTCCATGCTGCAGTTCCGTCAGATATACTGAGATATTGATTGAGAATTTAAAGAAGATTGGACTCGCTCGTGAACTTCGTTTTTCTTGTTAACTTCAACTGCTGCCAAGGCCTTCATTATACTAATGAATGATTTTGATCGGTGTTCTTGTATTATTGTTGGTTAAATCTCAGAATTGTCGAGTGCTGCAAGGGAGCTTCATCCGCAAATGAGACCAGGTTCTTGGAGCTTCCACTGTCACGAAGTGTTTCCCTTCGCAAAGGCAAGAAATCAAACAGCACATGTTCAGTTCATTAACTTGCAGCTAGAGGCTTATAAAATAGAAAAAGCTATCACTGTCGCCAAATGATGATATTTTAAGAGAACGATTAAGAAGAGGCCTTCTTTGGGAAGTTATTTGTACAATTTTAACGAATACGTAAGTTAATCATCAAACCACTTCAAGTTGAACTCTGCAGATCTAGATTAACCCAAGTTTAATAATGGTTTGCATGCTCGAATTACTCGAATGCATTTTTTAAAACATGCTTTTATACAGAAGTCCAATTACACTATTCCACTATACGTTCACCAAATACGCAATCTTATATACACTGAAAATTACCCATTAAAGTTGGCCTAACGCCACAGAAAAACGAGGTATATGTAACAATAATGTTTCCAGTGGACAGTGGAATTTGTACAGGGACATACACCATCATATCAAGCTTGGTGGGGGCAAATTAATGTCATCCCAGCGGGGCAAGCATGAGAGCTACGCGCCTATTCATACACAGTTGAATACACGGAAAGTTCTATTCACTTGAGCAGTCATTTTCTGCTGACAACGCTGGCTAAAATTAAGCAACCTCCAAGGACAGGTTTATACTCGCAAATTGATCTCTGCCCGTCCCACATAGGCACATATTCCTACGATCTCTGAAACGTCTTGGCATAGCAAGCGTCAGATTCGACATTCAATATTCAACCGTCGTCATAAAAGAATTTTCGCATCAACAATCGCAAAACTCTAGAGATATAAGCTTGGACTTCATGTGATGCCTGTTTGAAATTGGTGTAACTGTCGAGCGTAAAGTGTCTTTCCAATATTGTCGAGGAAATTCTTTGGACAATAGCTGAATACTGAAAGTCGGATCTGACGTCTATATTTATGAATGTGGTCTGATATATATTGTGTGCTTTGACAGCGCTTTAGGGGAAATTTCAAAATTTGGACCATGAAACGCGGTCCATTTTCCACGCATGCCTGGTCCCAATGGAACGTGCTGCAGCCAGATTTTGTTAAGTTCACGATAGCCCGGTCCCTATGGACCATTTCAAAACGTTCTTTCGACAGCGATACGAATAAAGTTATTCGCCGACCAATAATGCCCACGTTCAGAAAGGAATGGTCCCACTGTAGGGAACGGTCCATATGGACCGGTCGATTTTGGATGTGGGGCCGGTCCAATGCTGAGTTGGACCGAGTACACTGTCTGGTTTTCACGTGGAAATGCAAATAGAACGGTGTCAATTTTGACATGCTCCCTAATAGTGTCATTCAATTATCAAACTTTATGTATTACACATATGAGACATAGCCCTACCTGATCTAGCAGCCACCTCATCACTTTGGGAATTGCGTCTCGTCTCGCTAACAGGTGGAGAGCTACAGTGTGTTTTCAGGTGGTTAACTAACTACCGAAGGGAGGTGGAAGAACTTCTAGTTCTACAAGAATATCCTGATGACTGTAAATACACAAGAACAATAACGCCATCGTCTTGGTGAATTGAAATATGATTTTATATCGGAATATCTTACATTTTGAGACAACGCTCTATCTGTTAAAACATCTTCTTCACAAACTACACATGACTGAAGGACCACGGTGGGATGCAGGTCTCACCACTATCATCCAAACTATCTACCTGTCAAACCGAATTCTAATTTACACGATACAGTAGTTGACGATCCCACAATCTCATTTAGTATACCCGGTCATCTCTTTAGTACGATTACTACAGAGATATTAGAAAACTGTTTGACCCATTTCCATTTACTAACGGCTAAGTATCAGAACAGTGTCAAATGTGTTTTCAGGTGATACAAGTTGAAATGTGTGAAAGGCGCTATTGAGCTCTTGATTCAACCATAGCTCGTTAGGCCGTAGGCCAATATTGTTTGAAACACAAGGCCGGGTACGGACCGGGAAACGTAGCATGCACGTAGAAACAACATTGCGTGTATATGACATATTGGACAAGCTAACAACGAATTTTGATGATCCACTGACAAGCTTGGCATAATGCATAAGCAAAGTCACTCCGAATGAAGTTAACAAACGCATATTGACAGTCTCAATATGCCGAGAACATCAACATTTGTCTTCGTCAAGAGAAACATTTCTCATGATGATGACAAATATAACTTTGTCTAAATATTGAGACTGTCAATATGCGTTTGTTAACTTTATTCGGAATGACTTTGCTTATGCAGAACAACGAATTCGTATGAAGAAAATTAATTGCTTGTTTCGTTGATAAAATAACGAGACCATCAACCGGCATCATGCATGTGATCGTACATATTACTTTCCACAATCGAAATTGTTCCAAGAGGGCTTGTCGGTGCTCAGAGCCGCTAACAAATTCACTGGCGCCCTGGACCGATCAAAGTCTTCTCCATCGTGGAAGTTATCAAAACCGGTTAGTTTTTATTTTGTGTTCCCTTCTTTCTTTCCTTGTTTCTTCTTCTATTTGTTTTGCGCAAAAGTAGTAAGCTTCCGACGCCCTTGAGATACAATGTTCCATCCGTGCACGTATTACTAAACAGTATATCTAACACTATCCTGGGCGATTTGGGACCTGCACAGACCTAGCTGAGGGGTCCATTTGTACCCTCCGGACCCCCTAAATATTGTACTTACCCCTTGAGCTAGGGGGCTGGAACTTACCACATTATACCATTGGGTGAAACTCTCCTAGTAAATGTAAAAAAAATTCAGTCAGATTTTTCGAATTTTATATTTATGTTTTCTTCGAAAAAAACTGCCTGATGAATTAGTAAATAATCATCTGATGTGAATCAAAAAATATTTTGGCCTCTTTTTCTCACATAAAAGCATAAAGTTTGAAGAAATAGGACGAAAACATCATTTTTCTGGTACCCTACATGGCCGCCATTTTGAATTTACCCATGATCTTTTGCTCGGGGTTATGCAAATAAGCTCAAAATGAGCCCCATTATGATGAACTACAAAGTCACGGAATGTCAGCTGTGAATTTGTTGCTGTTCCAAAGATAGGGAAGAAAATTTGGTAGGGGGCCATATTGAACCCCTAGACCTTTGTAAACGCAAGCTAAGGGTTAAACGCAAGCTAATTTATTGCACTGAAGTTGACCAACAGTTTTGAAGCAAATGCCCCGCTTTCTCTTAGACGGTTCTCAGACTTCCGCACCACGGGAGCAGGATAAAAGGGATTATCACAGCCAAATGTGTATCATTAGAGATCTAAAAACAGAAGTTGGCAACAGAGGCTAGTAGAATAACTGTATACTCATTCGAATTTTAACATGTTTGTTTTTACCTTCACCCATTATAAAATGATAAGTACAAGGGGTGTAGTTTATTGATCATGAATTCTCCCTGATATAGGCAGAGAAAATCTGCTATGACTTTCTAATTTCGCGGTTAAAGTTTTACACCGTTGCAGATGATTTCGGTCAGTATATTATAAACTCCTCACAATGCTCCACTCGACATACCATGAGTGACTACGAAATCGGCAAGGACACTGGATATCTGCCAAACTGATCATATCCATGTAGACCCGACAGAAAAGATTCTGTACTGCTGTGTCCCTAATTCCAGCGTCCGAACGAATTTCAATTAGCCATTTCTAACCATTAGGTGCGCTTACCATTACTGATCTTCGGTTACTGTCTCCTAGGTCATAAAGATCTCTTACTACAAACCCATCGATTCTCATATCTCATAGGTGTGTTTCAAGAGCTACATAATCAGACCGTTGTATTTCTGCCGATTACATTTGTAGTTGGTGTTAGAGTTTGAGATTTAGCACTGAATATACATTTGCAATTCATCCTTTTTCGTTGAGTCATATCGGGCTACATCTACATAATAGTATATTCCAACAGAATACAAGATCTTTGTCATTTGCAGATCTTGCAGGAAACAAGCCTATATTTATGTATACTATGATTGTCTTTTTGAATTTGGTGCTAATACTGTTATATGGAAAATGGAATAGGTCTTTGGATTATGGACGCGGATATTCTCTAATGGACGACGGCTGGATTATGAATGACGGACTAGACGCTTGTAATTCAATACATATTCAGACCCTTCTGGTCATTTCGAAGGAGTGGGGAACACAAAGAGCAGACTCTGGGAAACAAATGGGAACAAAGAAGATGATGTGGATATTAACATTCAATCTCTCAATGTATTATTTCAGAGCCCATCGTGGAATTTTGTGAAACACAACTTGTCTAACTATGCAGACATTTTTCTATAATGCACAATATGTCAAGGGTAGGGGCTGATCATTTATAAAATCCATGATTTTGCCAAAAGATTCGAGCTAATGAGCATGTAGAAAAGGTAATTATTTTGTAGCTGGGGTTGTTTTTATTGCGAAAAACATACTATCTCTATACCGTCAAATTGAGAAATTCCTGGACTTTTGCGCAGAGGCAATTCAACGTCATGTCCGACTATTTTCGATCTCAACCACAACTGTGTCCAACTAACTTCGTTTCTTATTTAAACGTAAAGTGAGTGAGTGAATATGATTAACGTCGCTTTCAATACTATTTCTGTGTTATCACGACGTTTGGTTCCTATTCCTTTTACACCCGGACACCACACGGGTAGGGTCCTATTCCTTGTTAATACCCAGGACCCCACTGGTGCCCTCAGTCGTCTCTTACGACAAGCTTTCTGAGGGGCCAAGGCTATTCTTACCTGTCGACTACCAGGTAAAAGTTCGATATTCACTGCAGAAGCAAAAGCTATATTACTGGCTTTGGAAGGTATGGTCTTGGAAGGTGTTGGGTCCATTAAAAGGAAACAATACATCATATTCTCAGATTCACTGTCATGTCTTCAAGCGATTAAAAGTCGAACTTCGACTCATCTCACCGTCTTGAATATTCTACAACTATATGACTGTAGATTTGATCAACAGATTGATATTATGTTTTGTTGGCTGCCTAGTCACAGTGGCATCAAAGGTAATACTGAGGCTGATAGAATGGCCAAGGCAGCCCTTGATGATGAGGCTGATCCTGTTGGAATCCCATATAGTGATTTCAGACCCTCTATCTGTACTTATGTGAGAGGGCCGTTTCAATCTTTATGGGATGCTGTGAATAATAACAAACTTCGTGAGTTAAAGAAAACTGTGGGCTATACTCATCTGAACAGCCAAAAACGTTTCGATCAAGCCATGATCAGGCGATGTAGAATCGGCCATACACGATTGACTCATGAAGATTTACTAAAAAAAAGAGTCAGTACCAAGGTGTATTCCATGCCACGAAGATCTCGCAGTGAAACATAATCTATCGACTTACAGATTTTAAGAGATTCTTTTTATCCAGCGACTACTTTGGAAGATCTTTTCAGTCGGGTGAGGGAGGACTGTGTCTTGGGTTATTCGAGAGAAATCGGTTTGTTGCATAAGTTTTAATGTGTTGGATTACTAAGTTATTGACTTGAGTGCTTAGAATTTTGTTTGATCGTCGCTATATAGCTGAAATATTGCTGAACGCGACGTTAAAACTTAATTCTCTCTCTCTCTCCGTGACCTGGAGTGTACACAACGACACCCCAGGTCAATCCTCGAGAGCCCGACGGGGCTTTAATCGTTAAGGCAGGCAGTGATCTCATTAGCAAGGACATCAGAGATTACACTTTCACAGCAGGGTACTACATCATCAGCATGGGAGCGACTGTGGTTGACCAGACATGCCAAGCTACTTATTGATTATACCCGGTGTAATTGAGACATGACCTATTTTGTTTTACTGAATGAGTTGACGATAAGATTCGTTCCAAAATCGGCGTAGGATTGTGCCACATCGAACGGCAAGTGAGAATTTCTCATTGCTGGGGAATATAACCTTTGGTTTCACATTTCCTTTTAGCCACAGAAATATTCCCGTGAGGAATGTGATATTTGAAACCTAATCGTTTGATTCCGTTTGGTTTTGGCCGTGGGAGAAAAGAAACCTTTTTGAAGCGATAGTGATACTCCGATCGGGCGAGCAGGCTGGAGATGTTAAGTTTCGGAAAGATATGAAAATTGTCGGATTATCATATCCGTGTTCAAGCTATTTCATATGACATTATAGTGCGAACATATTGTATAACATATGTTGCGTCAGATATACTGACGTATTGATAGAGGATTACGATTGGACTCGCTCGTGGACATCGACTTGCTTGTTAACTTCAATTACTCTCGTGGCGTTCATTATACTAATGACTGAAACTTCATTCTTGATCATTTTTGCTATATTATTTTCGGTAAAATTTTAGAATTGTAGAGTGCTGGCTGAAGTCTTATCAACAGTCTCGCCTTACAAAGGCCAGAAATCACACATTAATGTTTAGTTATAGACTTGCCTTTAGCGGCTTTTGAAATAGAAAAATCTAACACTGCCGGAAAATGATGATATTTTAGACAGACGGATTTTCTTACCGACCTTCTTCGATAACATATCGAAATAATTTAAACGAATGCTTAACGTAATCATCGAACCGCCCCAAGTTAAATTGTGCAGATATAGCGTAACCCCAAAATTACGCTAATGGTTAACAGTCAAAAACAAAATACACTATTCCACCGTCAGTTTATGAATACCCAGAATTATATGCAGCGTAAATTGCACATTAAACTTGACCTAACGCCACAGATATATGAGGTAACAATAATATATCCTGTGGACAGAGGAATTTGGGCAGGGATTTGAGTTTACCATGATTACAAGCGTCTAGTCCGTCATTCATAATTCAGCCGTCGTCCATTAGAGAATATTCGCGTCCATAATCCAAAGACCTATTCCATATAACAGTATTAGCACCAAATTCAAAAAGACAATCATAGTATACATAAACATAGGCTATCACACTAGGTTGGGGTTAATTAATCTCAACGCGGTGGAAGCCCGGGAGCTGAGCGCCTATTCATACACAATGGAAGTTGTATTCACTTCAGCAGTAATTTTATACGAACAACGTTGGCTACAATTAAACAACCTTCGAAGAACGGTTAAACTCAAAAATAAATCTCCGCTCTGTCTCACAAAATCCCTACTATCTCTGATACTTCATAACATAGTAAACGTCAGATCCGACATTCAGTATTCAGTTAGAATTTTTAAATGTTTAATTTGTTGGTTCCACAGCATTGCTCCCATTTAACTGACTGAGTGTAGTCCGTGTGTTGTTGTTGTTCGGATTTGAGAATCGCCCAACACTTGAATATAAGTTGAGTTAAGATATTTCAGGCATCTGTATACCTCTAAAACCAGCTGTGTTTGGCGATGAAAAGGAGGAAATACCTGATCTTGCTATCAATCGCTGATCCATCTGTAAAGCAAAGCCGGATGAATGTTCGTTTCAGTCTCGAGGGAGAGATAAAAATGCAAAGGATACAATTCCTCACTAGTTTCATCGCAAGTTTAAGCAATATATATTCTGATATAGATTACAACCGTTTAAAAATAATCATCTACAAACATAGCGAGATTATATATTGTCTGCTATCAGGAAAAATTGCCATTGATGAATCTCTAGTGTGTATGAAATAATAAGCATAAAGAAGTAGCATGTGTCTAATTATCTGGCTGACCTACACCTCATAGGGGTGTAAATGGCTTGTCCCAGGGCGAACACCCTTTTTGGTGTTAATTAACACCTCTCGGTCGGGGTGTTTATTAACACCTCCTATGTGAGGTGTTCAATAACACCCCCTAGGAGTTTATTAACTCCTCCAAATTTTGATAGGTGTGCTCATTAACACCTTCTATGGAAGTGTTAAATAACACCCTAGAGTGCTGATCGACACCTCATCCATTGAATTGGGGTGTTCTTCAACACCTACCATCGATGGTGTTAAATAACATCCTAGAGTGTTATTCGACACCTTATCCATTGAATTTGGGGTGTTCTTCAACACATACCATCGATGGTGTTAAATAACACCCTAGAGTGTTATTCGACACCTCATCCATTGAATTTGGGTGTTCTTCAACACCTACCATCGCCGGTGTTGAATAACACCCTGGAGTGTTGATTGACACCTCATCCATTGAATTGGAGTGTTCTTCAACACCTACCATCGACGGTATTAAATAACATCCTAGAGTGTTGGTCGACACCCCATCTATTGAATTGAGGTGTTCTTTAGCACCTCCCATCGAAGGTGTTAAATAACACCTTAAAGGGTTGATCGACACCCCATTTGCTAATCTGGGGTGTTCTTCAACACCTTCCGTCCAAGGTGTTAAATAACGCCCATGGGTGTTCATCGACACTTATATCGTTTGATTGGGGTGTTCATTAGCACCTTCCCTTGATGGTGTTAAATGACACTTTAGGGTGTTCAATGACACACCTATCGTTGATTTGGGGAGTTGATTAACACCTGTTCCCTATGTTGTTGAAGGCCATCCCTGGGTGTTCATTGACACCTCTCGCCATGAATTTGGGTGTTCATTAACACCTTTCCTTGAGGGTGTTAAATGACACCCCTGGGTGTTCATTGGCAACTCTATGGTTCAATTTGGGGTGTTCTTCAACACCTTCAGTAGAAGTATTTAAAAACACCCTTGTGTGTTCTTTGATGCCCCAATCGTTGGATTTGGGGTGTTCATAAACACCTTCCACCAAAGGTGTTGAATAGTGCCCCTTGGTGTCCATTGACACCTCTATCGTTAAACTGGGTGTGTTCATTAATGTTTCTTCTCTCATCGTCGTCCATGATGTCTATAGAAGTCGTCGACCAAAATACTAAACACTAACAATATAACTTCAAGACATTCAAGACACTCTTTATTAACCACAAAGCCACCTTGCTGCTCTGAATTTTTCTCTGCAAATTCATATCATGTACATGTATATGCTACAGGTAATGTTCGTGCTTCAGAAGAGGGCTTCACATTGATTACTCTATCGAAAAATTGAACGCACAGAACCTTTATTAAGAAAAGTTGAATATTTACTCCAGCTTCTCTTAGTACTCCAAGTTTTCCAAAAGGCAAATCAACTGCAAATAATTGCCAAATACGTACACGTACTTCACAAACAATCATCAATACGTCGCTATAATACCCGTAGTTGTCGTTTCAACCTTTGCGCGCGCCATTTTACTTATCCCATGTATCATACCACACAGTCAAAATAGCTGGACGATGTGAATGGAACAAAATGCCCTCCTCGTTCTATATAGAGATTTTTGCTATTGGTGAATAACAAAGCAATCATCCAATCAATCAGTCAAATAAACGAATTATCATTATAATGTCTGTATGAGAAAATGTCCATTCTCTTCGATTTCACTGCTCAAGACATATTTAGGACAGAGCGAGCCTTTTCTCCAACCGGCTTATGGCGCGGATTACACATGCCCTGGGCTTTGTATAGGAGAGTTTCAAGAAAAGTAGTTCAATGAACGTTAGGGTGTTCATTAGTTTGGGGTGGTACTGTAGATTGAAAACCCAGTATGCTCCAAGCACACTCTCCAGTCCAAGGAGAAAGTCTGTACATGCAAACAAACGCTGTTTTTCCACATAAATCTGAATGTTGGTGGACTCTGCGATGCTTGATCCGGAATAGGTTAACACTGGGGTGAGGGCCTCTGGGACGTTCTGAAATATATATTTATATATATAAATATATATAAGTGTTTGTATTGACTTATTCGGAAAATTGCATTAAATATATTGCGAGTCAAATTACTGAATACACAACTAAGACCCAGACAGATAATCTACATCTAAAAAGCAAAGTGCACTACTGATTCAACGTGGCCTGAAAATATACAGATCTATATAGTAGTATGTACTATGACTGAAATCCTCACACAGATAGACTATTGAGAAAATGGTGTTTTCTCGAATGAAGACTGAGCTGATCAGAAATAGATGACAGGATATATCGAAGTTGATATAAAGAATGGACCAGAAGTGAATATCCACTAAATATTTTTATTATATACTTACGTCATTCTTCTGTATCAACACGGAGAGGTCCTCCCTGAAATGTGACGAGATAGCTTCTATGGTTGCTATTGCCATCCCATCTAGTAAATGGAAAAACACCTTGAGGTATTATGTAAAGGACAATTACTAATTTGGTGAAATCCCACGATTTGTGGTTGATAATTCTTCCATAAACCTTCAATGAATAAACATATCAATCTGTTTAATATTAAAATACAAAGTACACTACTGAGGACAAAACGAAATGATGCCTGCTGTTCTCTGTTACCACGCTATTTCCTGACTGTGTAATTTACACAACTCTTCAAAAGTCACTTTCCCAGATACAGGATTGGAACAGCGACGTCTGTCAGGCTTTATATTGACTATGTCAGCTATATTATTGGACACTGGATCAAGTGGAATCAGTCTATTAACAAGGCTCCTGTCCTACACAAATCAGTATTATTGTTCCATATCCTCTCAATCAGAATTTGGTGCAATAATCTAGTATACCGTATAACCAATCATAACGAAGTGCTTTGAGGGAACTTCTTACATTTTTTAGCATCAGCTGTCAACCCTTCGTCTGCGTTAATGCTGGCCAGTATATCTTTTGAGGCGAACAGTTCGGCTATGGCAGCAGAATACTTGTTCATTGATGACAGAAGCTCTCTGTCTGCATCCTTTCCGGTCAGTACTGTAAAGTCCCGTAAAAACTAAAAGAGAAATATTCGTTGGAATGAGTATATGGAAACAAAACCAATTCATTGCTGGACCAAGAAAAAGTAAGTATTGGATCGAAGTGGGCGATGTTTTATCGATTGTAAGTGTCCATCGTGAAATGCACGTTCTTTCTTTTTTTCAGTGCATCTTAGTTGAAGTGATTGTCATTGTGTTTTAAGATTACTTCTATACAATATGCTTCACCTCTCGCGTCAAATATAATACACTGCTGATATTTTATTGTTTCATTACCTGCTCTTCGTCCTTCAGAAATGGATAGGCCTCCAGTGTCTCGGCGATGGTTTTATCCTGTAGAGTTTGCTGTCTGTTTGCAAATGTAACTTTCATTCTCTCAGTAACTTGAGCTTCATCTGGTTTCCTCTTTTGGAATTCCTTTTGTAACCATTTTCTGTTACTCGTCTTCTCCACAAACAACTTGTTCATTCTGTGCCTGTCAGGGAATAGAAGGTGTATAGTTTTACTCCGATTCTTTATTAGATCTAGGAAACCATTTAAACTGCCAAAAGTATTGGAAATTATTAGCAGCAAAATTAATATCACGGATTCACAGAGAATCACATGTCAGTGATTTTTAATTATGGAAATTTTCAACATATATATATAAAAAAACATTTTCCTAGTCAATACCTAACGGCATTATCTGGCATATGGTGTCATAACACAACTAAATTCAACTTTGGTAACGCTTGTCCAGGTCAAGGGAAATATATCTGTTGATTATCGCGCGCATGGTTTTGAACGACGCGCGTGCGCCCTGACCATAGACAGATTTTTTATCGTACAAAGGGAATATAATCAAACTCACCGATACCCGCAGAATCTTCGACGGTGTTGAAGCCTGGTCAACAGACGTTCTTTTTCCCTTTCTGCCATTAATTTCTCGTCTCGCCCGGACCTCTTCCACGCTACCATCTATCTTCCGTCTGGAGTTTTTGAACTTGATCCTCAACAAGGAAGTCCAGGAGTCCTATAGAATGTAATAAACAACAAATCATTATAGTCATTAATTATACTCTCTAAAACAACTGTTTTCTAAAAGTACACTGTTTACACCACTGTAACAAAATTACATATCTACACCATTCAGCCGGAAGTACACAATTTGTGTAATAAACAGATTGTGTAGATGCGCCATTTTGTATGTGTGAGAAAAACTTTCTCTGATCATCATCAAATACAGTTGAATGCAGCTTATCAGCCAATAATAGAAATAAATGTATCAACATTCCCACACATAAAAGATAGATTACTTACATAGTCAGATCCTAAAGTGTCGCGCAAATGAGCATATTTCCCAATCAGTGTTGAAGCGACAAGGACGTAGAATCTGTGTGAAGGATATCTACAAAAAGATGGAAACATACATTCATTATATGATGAACTACCTCCTATTTCTCGTATATTGTGCTAACATCTACCAAGTTGAAGCTGTCCATAATGTTGGTGAAATAATCTATGTTACAATCCACTGATTCAGAATCGCTGTAAAAGATATGAGCATTCATAAGGGTAATTATACTATCAGGGCGGGAGTACATACAATTGCCGACGAACGCCGTGTTTGATGTCATTTCTGTTGACCGGTATACGTGGAATCCGGTATTTCAGCTGCCTATCCAATACATGAATAGCCAAACTTCCCGTATTCCATAAACATCAAGAGAATGGGTGAGATACTGGATTAAGCTTGCTTACATCGTAAATGAGATCATCGCCTCGAACATACTGTCAACCATTCTTCGTCTTTGGGAGGGCGATGGATCCTCTTTCTTCTTCAGACTTTGTTCAATGTCTGAAGGAAAGGGTTTCAGTGAAAACGTCAGAGGTTCTTCCCGAAGCACAGGGATGAACTGTTGTGGTCCAATGCTGAAACTTGAAGGATGTACCCTCAATTAGATTCCTTGCACAGTCGATCAAACCATGTTCTAATATACAACTACATGATCAAACAGCTTATTCGAAATGTATGCATTTGCCTATTTCTGACATCAACGTATAAGCTGCCACAATTCGCTTTTGGTCAAATGCAAACACACCGAGTGATGCCAGTTGTTTAGTAAAATATCAACATTCATAATATATTTACAGGAAATGAATGAAGGATCATTCTGAATGACGTACAGATGGATTTGTTGTTTATATGTATTTTCAAACTGTATACGGCTGAGTGTCACACCAGCTAGAGTGAAAACTAGAGTGAACTCAGTTACTTATTTCGGGTGTTGGTAACCAGTATAATAAATAATGAGATGTCAATGGAGAGATAAGCTCGATGAAAGGCCAAAACATGCGCATCCATACTAAAAAACGGCAAATAATATTGTGTGGATGAATCTACATTGTATGCTTTTTTTTTTCTTCTTAAAAAAAAAAGATTTCTTTTTTTTTGCATTTTTTCAAACTAACCTGTCCGGGATATCTTCTTCAGTACCACCGTTTGAAACGATAGGATCCTGGCAAGACAATAATGCTGAATGACAACTGCACAATAACAATTATTCAAAGTCACTTTCTAAAAGACCCAGAAGAGTACTCCATTACGACGTACGTTTTAGATTCGCCCATTTCACCATTTCTATAAAATACTAATAATACATGTGCTGAAGAAGCGTTGTGCACTAACCAATCGATGAACCGATAGAACCATTTCTGGATATTGATTAGATAGTTGGATCTTACAGGTGTTAAAAAGACAAAAGAGAAAAAGGGCCGCTGATCGGCTGCAAAGTATTGCAAGCAAGCCCCCCGCCCCATAGCAAATGGCATGAGAATAGGCCAGGCTGGACTGTACCTGATCACGTGGTGTTGCCAATATGTCGGTGTGTTGGCCAAGGAGGGGGTCTTTTGTCCCGATCACGTTCACCTTGGACTTGTCCGGGATTTCATCTCCAGCATTCATATCGACGAACTCCTCGAAATCTTTATCGTGGATCTGAAATAATATGGAATAAATAAGTTAATAGACTTGATAAAAGACGCTTGATTGGGACGTCAATGCCGATTGTCCATACCTGATACACTATAGCAGTCAAACATTGACAAACTGAAAATTGCTTCCAAATATATTATTTCTCCTCCTCAATGCTCTTAAAGCCACGTTTCAAAGAAATAATATATGGATGGCCAGAGGAATGGGCTATTCTAGAATTATGTGCACAATTATAAAATTTGCTCTAAAATCTGTGTGTCCGAAATCGTTTACCAGTTCGAGGCACCAATATCCAACTCCAACAAGACACTGAATAGCAAGAATATATGTGCGTTTACTCTGCGTTATAAACCCATCCTTGCAAAGCAAAACATCGGTAAA
>JAVTVY010002277.1:0-33863 GCA_036873755.1 Hanleya hanleyi
AGCGAAGAAGCAACAACGTCCATTTTATAAGTATTTGGTATGACTCGTCCTGAGAGCAAGAGGTTGTAAAATAACGACGACTGAAGAACTTTGTTTAATGAACAAATAACTTGTTCAAACTATGGTTTTAATGGCAAAGATGCGGGGGCTTGAAAAGGCAGCTCAGGGGAAATAACTCCTACAGGCCAAGGTTGGAGATACGTATGCAGCTAAATAGGCCTGTATATCGTATACTTGCGTTATGGGAAGGTCGGCGATATCTGGATGTAGAAGATAGCTATAGATGAACTTGTTACTGACAGGGTCAGGTATGTTGTCGATGATATGAAGTATACCATTAGAACACTGGATATCAGTGACCACAATCCGAGCACCATTAACGAAATATTGACTTACACCTGCAACCCTCTGTAGAAATAAAGGAAGAAATACGTTATTTCGCATTTTAAGGCCTTAATGAACCGCGATTTGCTGTTACAGCATATTTTGGAAAATGCCGAAAAGCGTATGCCTGGCGATATGACATTTCATATGCAGCGCAATTGGCTCCTGGAACTGAGTAAATGTTACACACTTTGTCTGCTTGCATGACACTGGATAATGAAGTGAAAACCAAACCACTAGGCTGTGTCGCTTTTGGTCAGTGCAATTTTTACACACTATGAAATAAGCTCCTGCATGATACAGAAATAGAAAGGTTAACACACAAATATTGACATAGGCAATTGATTTCCAACCATACACTTGACATGAATTTTAAACAATTTTCCAAATTTAACTTTTTGTACAAATTAATAATTATACATTTGGGAAATAGTTTAGAATTTACCGACAACTGTATGCTTAAAAATTAAAAGCGCGAGAGAGAGAATTAAGGTTCAACGTCGCGTTCAGCAATATTTCAGCTATATAGCGACTATCAAACAAAATTCTGCAACAAACCGATTTCTCTCAAATAACTCAAGATACAGTCTTTTTTCGCCCGACTAAAAAAGATCTTCTATAGTAATTGCTCAATAAAAAAAAATAATCACCTGTATGTCAAAATTTGTATGTTAACGTTTCTATTTTTGTATCTTGCAGGAGTTTATTCCATACTGTGTATAATTTACAGTGACCAAAGTGACACAGCCTTATGGTACCGGAGTAGTATATATAACGGGGTTAAAGTCCCCTCCTCCCCGGATGTAAAAATGACGTCACAACTTCCTATGGTGGCGCCATCTGTACACTTTGGATGCAAGGGAGGAAACGAGGCGGTGGGGAAGAAACGAGGCGGTGGGGAGGTCACGGGGAGGTCACAGAGGAAAAGTGCACTATAGTTCCGGCAACCTTTGACCTCGAATTCTTCCGCGGTGATGCGGTCTGGTGGTAATGCGTTTGCGGGAGAAAGCTTCCGCGGACAGAAAGTAGTCCCATGGGTTGAGGAGACAACTCGAATGTTTGGCCGCCATCTTGAATTTTTGCCTCGTCTCATGTCACGGTAAATTGAGCAATATTACCCTCAAAAAACCCTCACATTACCCTAAAAAAACCCTCTAAGACATACAATAATAATAAAGATACCATATAGGTGTTGTACGATCTTATTATGACGAGTCTAGCATCAGTGCCACCCCAGGGTTGAGCGTTTATTGTCCGATATGTCTCCGCAAAAAATAAACAAACAAAATGGCGGCGCTTGCTATGGGGATTCCCTTTTGACATCACGACATCGATCGCGCTGCCCTCTGGAGGCAAGGAAGACAACTTCTGACTGGGCGAACCCTCTGTAGGACAAATGCCGGGTCATCTCCCCTGATTCGAACATTTGCGTCTTTACGGGGAATGCCTGTATGATGTATAGGGGTGGTCATTTTGGTCTTGTGGATTTTACTATGGGTTGTGGTTCGTGAAGGGGCATCTGATGGGCTGGGTGTGGGGTTGAAATATCGGCATTCTGCGCATGCGCGGTGGCCCAAGGGTATGGAAATAGACATTTTGGAGCTAGGGGAGTTACTAATGGTCCAATGGGGTGATATGAGGTATCAATGTGAAGCATTCGTGAAGGGGCATCTGATGGGCTGGGTGTGGGGTTGAAATATCGGCATTCTGCGCATGCGCGGTGGCCCAAGGGTATGGAAATAGACGTTTTGGAGCTAGGGGAGGCACTAATGGGCCGATGGGGTCGAGTGAGGTATCAAAGTGAAGCTTATATGAGGGGGCATCTAATGGGCTGGGTGTGGGGTTGAAATAGCGTCATTCCGCGCATGCGCGGTGGCCCAAGGGTATGAAAATAGACGTTTTGAGAGCTAGGGGAGTCCCTAATGGGCCGATGGAGTTGAGTGAGGTATCAAAGTGAAGCATTCGTGAAGGGGCATCTGATGGGTTGGGTGTGTGGTAGGAATATCATTCTGCGCATGCGCAGACGCAATGCGGAGCTCTCGTCCAATCAGAAGCGAGTATTTCAAATCCGTCAGAGAGTTCTCAGCCAATCAGAAGCGAGTATTTTGACCCGGTGCATTATGGGCCATATCCAAGATGGCGGCACGTATGTTCAAGATGGCGGCACATCCGGTGTCGAAAACTGGCCATTTCATCGGGATGTGGTCACCTAGTGTCGAAAACTGGACCTTGTATGGGTCTTGCTAGACGTTTTGGAGCTAGGGGAGCCCCTAATGGGCCGATGGAGTTGTATGAGGTATCAAAGTGAAGTATATTTCAAGCATGGGTGGGTGCATGTAAAATTTGTCCTGAAAAAATACGGAACACGGACTTTATCCTAAATTACGTGAAAATGCCTATATGGGGTATGGGGGGTATAGGACCATCCTGGGAAACCTACTTCTCGACATTTGCGGTATAGGTTGTGGGGTCTCGTTTTCTTAGTCTCGTCATTTAGAACATGATAGGAAGTGTCCCGGAGCGAATCGGTGAAATTTTTGAAAAAAGTCACCGAGACCCATATAGACCCATATAGTCCCATACTGGGGTATAGGATCAATGTTTGTCCCCTGGGAAACGTACTTCTATACATTTGCGGTAGGGTTGTTTGGTTACTCTCGTCATTTAGAACATGATAGGAAGTGTCCCGGAGCGAATCGGTGAAATTTTTGAAAAAGTACGATATAGTCCCATACTGGGGGTATAGGATCAATGTTTGTCCCCCTGGGAAACGTACTTCTATACATTTGCGGTAGGGTTGTTTGGATTTGTTTTTCACGTCTCGTCATTTAGAACATGATAGGAAGTGTCGCGGAGCGAAACGGTGAAATTTTTGGAAAAAGTCACCGAGGCCTGGGTAGGCCCATAGGCCTATACTGCATGGCTATGGGTGTATAGGCCCATACGGGGTGGACGTGTTGGGGTCTAGGTGAATCCCTAATGATCCGATGGGGTCGAGTGAGGTCTTATTTTGAAGCTCTCGTGGAGGAGCACTTGACTACACTAATGGTTCGTCCGTGTTCAATAGTCTGCGCATGCGCAGCCTGGCCGTAGTATAGAAAGCAGGCATTTTGAGGGGTATGTGGGTGTGTGTTTGGGGGTAGAGATGGGCTATTCACGGTTCGAATGGGTCGTGTGAGGTATCAATGTGAAGCTTGTGTGGGGTAGAGTCAGAATGGCGTGTTTTTAAGTGCAAGTCGCGCCAATCTGCGCATGCGCAGCCTGGCCGTAGTAGAGAAAACAGGCATTATCCCATCATCAGAATCTGTCCGTCATCTATTTGACCCAGAATATCTTTCCTCAAGGGAAGGCGTCCAGAGATATTGCCTTGAACTATCAATACTTTGTGTTGTTCTCCAATCTTGGTCCGAATGCGTCGTATGAGGTGTCATATTGTAGCAACGCCCGCCAACGCCAAGCTTAACGCTTCAACGCCCTGGTGAAATAGCTCAGAAGTTCTGATTTTCTAGATATTCCATGGAATTGACACCAATTCATCGAAATGCAGTGACGCCCGTCAACGCCCGTCGTTACGCCTTAACGCTCTTACATAACGCCTTGACGCCATGCTATAGACCGGAGAGAGAACAACAACAACAACAAGGATGACACATGAGAGAACAACAAACAACAAGAAGTTTTTTCATATAGTTTATTTTCTCCAATGTTACATCATACCCACGCTGGGGGAGCCGCGTTGGGTATGTTTACAACTCAAAAAGACTCTTGCCCAATCAGAGGCCACCATTTGCATCTGTCCTATTCGTTCCTGTCCGTTAGATTCTTGTCCAATCAGAAGTCTCCATTTCAGAAAGTTCCATCTTCGACCATGTTCGCTCTGAACCGTTTATTCTAATCATCGTTGGACAGGCCTGGATATTCTTCGGGCAGCATGTCCTGAAACAGTTGTTTGCGCATTCTGATCGCATTTTCCAGGGCCTCGGTGGGTGGTAGACCCATAGCCTCTTCCAAGTGACGCTTGGTCTTCATGATGGACCTGTGCGTGGGGTCGCCTTTCATTTCAAGCGGTAGTAAGGTATACTGTTCATAGATCGCCATGGCTGTTTTCCTGATGCGGGGGCGCATTTGGGTGTACGTCTGTTGTAAATTATCCTCTCCGGCGTCCTCGATCGCTGCAGCGTACGTATTGATAGCTGCTGTCACAATACGATCCCAGAAGGTAGGTTCTGCCTCACTTTCCACGGACGTATGCTGGCTATCTGGGGTCAAGCTCCCCGCATCACTAGATAGACTCTCGGCAATCTCTGTTTCGGTATCAGTCGGTACACTCTCAGCAGTCTCTGTATCAGCATCCGCCTCAACGGATTCCTCAGAGTCTTCAATCCCATGTATAGTTTTCTGGTGTCGCATCATATCGTAATGTCTGGTGAACGTGCGTTCGCACTCAGAGCAAGTATAAGTCATGTTGACGGTTGAACGTCGACTGTGCGTGTTTTTGGAAATACGCTCGCTTTTATAGACAGTAACGCCCGTCAACGCTTAGCTTAACGCTTCAACGCCCTGGTGAATTAGCTCAGAAGCTCTGATTTCCATGGAATTGACACCAATTCATCGAAATGCAGCGACGCCCGTCAACGCCCGTCGTTACGCCTTAACGCCCGTCTCAACACCTTAACGCCCGTCTCAACGCCTTAACACACTTTCTTAACGCCTTAACGTCGTTTAATGATGCGTTCAAACAAATGTTGCTTTTGTGCTATTGCTCTGACATACGCCGCTTTCCAGTTAATGTTGGATCCGCCATTTTGGAGCCGCCATGTTGGATCCGCCATTTTGGAACCGCCATCTTGGATATGTCCCATAATGCACCGGGTCAAAATACTCGCTTCTGATTGGACGAGAGCTCTGTGACGGATTTGAAATACTCGCTTCTGATTGGTGTACGTCGCTAAAGGTGACCGAAACTGACCTTTGACCCCGGCGCGCGCGGTGTAAAGGTTTCCACCGCGGTATATTAGTGTAGTCAAGTGCTCCTCTACGAGAGCTTCAAAATAAGACCTCACTCGATCCCATCGGATCATTAGGGACTCACCTAGACCCCAACACGTCCACCACGTATGGGCCTATACATCCATAGCCATGCAGTATAGGCCTATGGGCCTACCCAGGCCTCGGTGACTTTTTCCAAAAATTTCACCGTTTCGCTCCGCGACACTTCCTATCATGTTCTAAATGACGAGACGTGAAAAAAAATCCAAACAACCCTACCGCAAATGTATAGAAGTACGTTCCCCAGGGGGACAAACATTGATCCTATACCCCCAGTATGGGACTATATGGGTCTATATGGGTCTCGGTGACTTTTTTCAAAAATTTCACCGATTCGCTCCGGGACACTTCCTATCATGTTTGTCTTGACGAGACTAAGAAAACGAGACCCCACAACCTATACCGCAAATGTCGAGAAGTAGGTTTCCCAGGATGGTCCTATACCCCCATACCCCATATAGGCATTTTCACGTAATTTAGGATAAAGTCCGTGTTCCGTATTTTTTCAGGACAAATTTTACATGCACCCACCCATGCTTGAAATATACTTCACTTTGATACCTCATACAACTCCATCGGCCCATTAGGGGCTCCCCTAGCTCCAAAACGTCTAGCAGGACCCATACAAGGTCCAGTTTTCGACACTAGGTGACCACATCCCGATGAAATGGCCAGTTTTCGACACCGGATGTGCCGCCATCTTGAACATACGTGCCGCCATCTTGGATATGGCCCATAATGCACCGGGTCAAAATACTCGCTTCTGATTGGCTGAGAGCTCTGTGACGGATTTGAAATACTCGCTTCTGATTGGACGAGAGCTCCGCATTGCGTCTGCGCATGATATTCAGAATGATATTCCTACCGCACACCCAACCCATCAGATGCCCCGTCACGAATGCTTCACTTTGATACCTCACTCAACTCCATCGGCCCATTAGGGACTCCCCTAGCTCTCAAAACGTCTATTTTCATACCCTTGGGCCACCGCGCATGCGCGGAATGACGCTATTTCAACCCCACATCCAGCCCATTAGATGCCCCCTCACATAAGCTTCACTTTGATACCTCACTCGACCCCATCGGCCCATTAGTGCCTCCCCTAGCTCCAGAACGTCTATTTCCATACCCTTGGGCCACCGCGCATGCGCAGAATGCCGATATTTCAACCCCACACCCAGCCCATCAGATGCCCCTTCACGAATGCTTCACATTGATACCTCATATGATCCCATTGGACCATTAGTAACTCCCCTAGCTCCAAAATGTCTATTTCCATACCCTTGGGCCACCGCGCATGCGCAGAATGCCGATATTTCAACCCCACACCCAGCCCATCAGATGCCCCTTCACGAACCACAACCCATAGTAAAATCCACAAGACCAAAATGACCACCCCTATACATCATACAGGCATTCCCCGTAAAGACGCAAATGTTCGAATCAGGGGAGATGGCCCGGCATTTGTCCTACAGAGGGTTCGCCCAGTCAGAAGTTGTCTTCCTTGCCTCCAGAGGGCAGCGCGATCGATGTCGTGATGTCAAAAAGGAATCCACATAGCAAGCGCCGCCATTTTGTTTGTTTACTTTTTGCGGAGACATATCGGACAATAAACGCTCAACCCTGGGGTGGCACTGATGCTAGACTCGTCATAATAAGATCGTACAACACCTATATGGTATCTTTATTATTATTATATGTCTTAGCGGGTTTTTTGAGGGTAATGTGAGGGTTTTTTGAGGGTAATGTTGCTCAATTTACCGTGACATGAGACGAGGCAAAAATGCAAGATGGCGGCCAAACATTCGAGTTGTCTCCTCAACCCATGGGACTACTTTCTGTCCGCGGAAGCTTTCTCCCGCAAACGCATTACCACCAGACCGCATCACCGCGGAAGAATTCGAGGTCAAAGGTTGCCGGAACTATAGTGCACTTGACCTCTGTGACCTCCCGGTGACCTCCCCACCGCCTCGTTTCCTCCCCACCACCTCGTTTCCTCCCTTGCATCCAAAGTGTACAGATGGCGCCACCATAGGAAGTTGTGACGTCATTTTTACATCCGGGGAGGAGGGGACTTTAAACCCGTTATATATACTACTTACCGGTAAGGTTTTCATTTTATTATCACTTTTCATGCTTACTCGCTCTGCAGTCATGTCAGTATATAGCAGTTCATGCAAGTCCAGAAATTAATTGCACTGCACTTAGAAAAATATAGGAAAACATACAGAATATAAAGGAGAAATATAGGAATACATTCAGTATAAAAAGTAGAAATATAGTCATTACATACAGTACATGTATATACAGGAGAAATATAGTCATTACATACAGTACATGTACATAAAGGAGAAATATAGTCATTACATACAGTATATAAAGGAGAAATATAGGAATATATTCAGAATAAAAAGTAGAAATATAGTCATTACATACAGTACATGTATATACAGGAGAAATATAGTCATTACATACAGTACATGTATATACAGGAGAAATATAGTCATTACATACAGTACATGTATATACAGGAGAAATATAGTCATTACATACAGTACATGTATATACAGGAGAAATATAGTCATTACATACAGTATATAAAGGAGAAATATAGGAATACATACAGTATATAAAGGAGAAATATAGGAATATTTATTGCGCATTAATAGGATCAAAAAATGAGAGGGACAGGGTGTGTAAAAATAAGACAGTTGACATGCTACATGTACTGTACCATTCGGCAGTCCTGAGCGAAGATCTACGAAGGGGACTGATTCTACGATCGGGAGCCAACATGAATTTCCTAGTATGAATCTCTAGATGTGACGCACTGCGATCAAAACCAAACCACTAAATGCGGATGCATGAACTGTCGATTGGAAAATTATACACTATGGATTCCAAAGTTATTTTGAATGTACTGGTAATCATATTTGTTATGACCCATGGAAATATAATATCACACAATAGTAGCTTTAACATTAAACGTGTCGCATGTTTATACATGTATTGTGTAGTCCCAGTGATGCCATAGTTTGTTTTTCAATGTGCCAGTTGAAAATCAATGAAAATTATGGGTCAGTCCACTGTAGATGGAACTGTCGACAGGGGTGAAAGTACTGCTGAGCCCTCTGCAGTCAATGGAAACAACCCATACATTTGAATGGAATTGAGGGGAGGTAATCCAGTTCGAAAGTTCGATTATCTTCCCTCGGTTCAAAACTCTATCTGTGTTTAGACCAACATCGCTCCAAACAACATGAATCACTGGTGCTCATTGTCTTCGAGGGATAATCTACCACCGCGGGGGTCCCCGAGAAGTTGCGACTGGCCACTGTACATGAAACCGCCACCAGGCCTTGACAAGACTAAGGAAGCAGATATCTTTAAGCAATGGAGGGCCTTTGAAGTCAAAATTATAAAAAAAAGATTGCTGTTGGAGAGAATATTGTGAAAACAGATAGCACTCTTCGAGAACGACAGGATGATTGCTCGACGTAGCACTGTTGAGAGAATACAGGGGGTTATTCAAGTATTAGGCACGCAAGAAATTTTTGACCCCCCCTCCCATACGTAAAATTTAACCCAGCGTACATAAGAAAAAATCCTGATTTTTAGACAGCCTCACCCCCTCCCCGTTTGCGTAATACTTGAATGCCCCCTAGTTGGAACAGATGGTGCTGCTTGGAGAAGATAGTGGGTATGGATGGCACTGTTTGGTGAACATTGTGGGAATAGATGGAGAAGATAGTGGGTATATATGGCACTGTTTGGAGAAGATTGTGGGAATAGATGGCACTGTTTGGTGAAGATTGTGGGAATAGATGGAGAAGATAGTGGGTATAGATGGCACTGTTTGGTGAAGATTGTGGGAATAGATGGAGAAGATAGTGGGTATAGATGGCACTATTTGGTGAAGATTGTGGGAATAGATGGAGAAGATACTGGGTATAGATGGCACTGTTTGGTGAAGATTGTGGAAATAGATGGAGAAGATAGTGGGTATAGATAGCACTGTTTGGAGAAAACTGTGGGAATAGATGGCACTGTTTGGTGAAGACTGTGGAAATAGATGGCACTATTTGGTGAAGATTGTGGGAATAGATAGAGAATATAGTGGGTATAGATGGCACTGTTTGGTGAAGATTGTGGAAATAGATGGAGACGATAGTGGGTATAGATAGCACTGTTTGGAGAAAACTGTGGGAATAGATGGCACTGTTTGGTGAAGACTGTGGGTATAGATGGCACTGTTTGGAGAAGATTGTAGAAATAGATAGCACTGTTTGGTGAAGATTGTGGGAATAGATGGAGAAGATAGTGGGCATAGATGGCACTGTTTGGAGAAGATTGTGGGAATAGATGGCACTGTTTGGTGAAGATTGTGGGAATAGATGGAGAAGATAGTGGGCATAGATGGCACTGTTTGGAGAAGATTGTGGGAATAGATGGCACTGTTGGACAAGATTGTGGGAATAGATGAAGAAGATAGTGGGTATAGATGGCACTGTTTGAAGAAGATTGTGAGAATAGATGGAGAAGATAGTGGGTATAGATGGCACTGTTTGGATAAGATTGTGGGATTAGATGGAGAAGATAGTGGGTATAGATGGCACTGTTTTGATGAGTATCATAGAAATAGGTGGATAAAATAGTGGGTATAGATGGCACTGTTTGAAGAAGATTGTGGGAATAGATGGCACTGTTTGATGAAGATTGTGGGAATAGATGGAGAAGATAGTGGGTATAGATGACATTGTTTGGAGAAGATTGTGGGAATAGACAGAGAAGATAATGGGTATAGATGGCACTATTTGGAGAAGATTGTGGGAATAGATGGCACTGTTTGGCGAAGATTGTGGGAATAGATGGAGAAGATAGTGGGTATAGATGGCACTGTTTGGTGAAGATTGTGGGAATAGATGGAGAAGACAGTGGGTATAGATGGCACTGTTTGGTGAAGATTGTGGGAATAAATGGAGAAGATAGTGGGTATAGATAACACTGTTTGAAGAAGACTGTGGGAATAGATGGCACTGCTTGGTGAAGACTGTGGGAATAGATGGAGAAGATTGTGGGTATAGATGACACTGTTTGGAGAAGATTGTGGGAATAGATGGCACTGTTTGGTGAAGAATGTGGGAATAGATGGAGCAGATAGTGGGAATAGATTTCACTGTTTGGAGAAGATCGTGGGAATAGATGGCACTGCTGGGGAAGATTGTGTGAATAGATGGAGCAGAGAGTGGGTATAGATGGCACTCTTTGGAGAAGATTGTGAGAGCAGATGGAGAAGATAGTGGGTATAGATGGCACTGTTTGGATAAGATTGTGTGAATAGATGGAGCAGAGAGTGGGTGTAGATGGCACTCTTTGGAGAAGATTGTGAGAACAGATGGAGAATATAGTGGGTATAGATGGCACTGTTTTGATGACGATTGTGGGAATAGATGGATAATATAGCGGGTATAGATGGCACTGTTTGGAGAAGATTGTGGGATTAGATGGAGAAGATAGTGGGTATAGATGGCACTGTTCTGATGAGTATTGTAGAAATAGATGGATAAAATAGTGCGTATAGATGGCACTGTTTGAAGAAGATTGTGGGAATAGATGGCACTGTTTGGTGAAGATTGTGGGAATAGATGGAGAAGATAGTGGGTATAGATGACATTGTTTGGAGAAGATTGTGGGAATAGATGGAGAAGATAGTGGGTATAGATGGCACTATTTGGAGAAGATTGTGGGAATAGATGGCACTGTTTGGTGAAGATTGTGGGAATAGATGGAGAAGATAGTGGGTATAGATGGCACTGTTTGGTGAAGATTGTGGGAATAGATGGAGAAGATACTGGGTATAGATCGCACTGTTTGGTGAAGATTGTGGGAATAGATGGAGAAGATAGTGGGTATAGATAGCACTGTTTGGAGAAGACTGGGAATAGATGGCACGGTTTGGTGAAGACTGTGGGAATAGATGGAGAAGATAGTGGGTATAAATGACACTGGAGAAGATTGTGGGAATAGATGGCACTGTTTGGTGAAGAATGTGGGAATAGATGGAGAAGATAGTGGGTATAGATGACACTGTTTGCAGAAGATTGTGGGAATAGATGGCACTTTTGGAGAACATTCTGTGAATAGATGGAGAAGAGAGTGGGTATAGATGGCACTATTTTGGAGAAAATTGTGAGAATAGATGGAGAAGATAGTGAGTATAGATGGTACTATTTTGGAGAAAATTGTGGGAATAGATGGAGAAAATAGTGGGTATAGATGGCACTGTTTTGATGAAGATTGTGGGAATAGATGGAGAAGATAGTGGGTATATATGGCATTGTTGGTGAAGATTGTGGGAATAGATGGAGAAGATAGTGGGTATAGATGGAGAAGATAGTGGGTATAGATGGCACTCTTTGGTGAAGATTGTGAGAATAGATGAAGAAGATTTTGGGTATAGATGACATTGTTTGGAGAAGATTGTGGGAATAGATGGCACTGTTTGGTGAAGATCGTGGGAATAGATGGAGAAGATACTGGGTATAGATGGCACTGTTCGTTGAAGATTGTGGGAATAGATGGAGAAGATAGTGCGTATAGATAGCACTGTTTGGAGAAGATTGGGAATAGATGGCACTGTTTGGTGAAGACTGTGGGAATAGATGGAGAAGATGGTGGGTATAAATGACACTGTTTGGAGAAGATTGTGGGAATAGATGGCACTGTTTGGTGAAGAATGTGGGAATAGATGGAGCAGATAGTGGGCATAGATGGCACTGTTTGGAGAAGATCGTGGGAATAGATGGCACTGTTGGAGAAGATCGTGTGAATAGATGGAGCAGAGAGTGGGTATAGATGGCACTCTTTGGAGAAGATTGTGAGAATAGATGGAGAAGATAGTGGGTATAGATGGCACTGTTTGGATAAGACTGTGGGATAGATGGAGAAAATAGCGGGTATAGATGGCATTGTTTTGATGAGGATTGTGGGAATAGATGGATAATATAGTGGGTATAGATGGCACTGTTTGGAGAAGATTGTGGGAATAGATGGAGAAGATGATGGGTATAGGTGGAACTGTTTGGATAAGATTGTGGGATTAGATGGAGAAGATAGTGGGTATAGATGGCACTGTTCTGATGAGTATTGTAGAAATAGATGGATAAAATGGTGCGTATAGATGGCACTGTTTGAAGAAGATTGTGTGAATATATGGCACTGTTTGGTGAAGATTGTGGGAATAGATAGAGAAGATAGTGGGTATAGATGTCATTGTTTGGAGAAGATTGTGGGAAGAGATGGAGAAGATAGTGGGTATAGATGGCACTATTTGGAGAAGATTGTGGGAATAGATAGAGAAGATAGTGGGTATAGATGGCACTATTTGGTGAAGATTGTGGGAATAAATGGAGAAGATACTGGGTATAGATGGCACTGTTCGGTGAAGATTGTGGGAATAGATGGAGAAGATAGTGGGTATAGATAGCACTGTTTGGAGAAGGCTGTGGGAATAGATGGCACTGTTTGGTGAAGACTGTGGGAATAGATGAAGATAGAGGGTATAGATGACACTGTTTGGAGAAGATTGTGGGAATAGATGGCACTGTTTGGCGAAGAATGTGGGAGTAGATGGAGCAGATAGTGGGTATAGATGGCATTGTTTGGAGAAGATCGTGGGAATAGATGGCACTGTTGGAGAAGATCGTGTGAATATATGGAGCAGAGAGTGGGTATAGATGGCACTCTTTGGAGAAGATTGTGAGAATAAATGGAGAAGGTAGTGGGTATAGATGGCACTGTTTGGATAAGATTGTGGGAATAGATGGAGAAAATAGTGGGTATAGATGGCACTGTTTGGAGAAGATTGTGGGAATAGATGGAGAAGATAGTGGGTATAGATGGCACTGTTCTGATGAGTATTTTAGAAATAGATGGATAAAATAGTGCGTATAGATGGCACTGTTTGAAGAAGATTGTGGGAATAGATGGCACTGTTTGGTGATGATTGTGGGAATAGATGGAGAAGATAGTGGGTATATATGAAATTGTTTGGAGAAGATTGTGGGAATAGATGGAGAAGATATTGGGTATAGATGGCACTATTTGGAGAAGATTGTTGGAATAGATGGCACTGTTTGGTGAAGATTGTGGGAATAGATGGCACTGTTGGCGAAGATTGAGGGAATAGATGGCACTGTTTGGTGAAGAATGTGGGAATAGATGGAGCAGATAGTGGGCATAGATGGCACTGTTTGGAGAAGATCGTGGGAATAGATGGCACTGTTGGAGAAGATCGTGTGAATAGATGGAGCAGAGAGTGGGTATAGATGGCACTCTTTGGAGAAGATTGTGAGAATAGATGGAGAAGATAGTGGGTATAGATGGCACTGTTTGGATAAGACTGTGGGATAGATGGAGAAAATAGCGGGTATAGATGGCATTGTTTTGATGAGGATTGTGGGAATAGATGGATAATATAGTGGGTATAGATGGCACTGTTTGGAGAAGATTGTGGGAATAGATGGAGAAGATGATGGGTATAGGTGGAACTGTTTGGATAAGATTGTGGGATTAGATGGAGAAGATAGTGGGTATAGATGGCACTGTTCTGATGAGTATTGTAGAAATAGATGGATAAAATGGTGCGTATAGATGGCACTGTTTGAAGAAGATTGTGTGAATATATGGCACTGTTTGGTGAAGATTGTGGGAATAGATAGAGAAGATAGTGGGTATAGATGTCATTGTTTGGAGAAGATTGTGGGAAGAGATGGAGAAGATAGTGGGTATAGATGGCACTATTTGGAGAAGATTGTGGGAATAGATAGAGAAGATAGTGGGTATAGATGGCACTATTTGGTGAAGATTGTGGGAATAAATGGAGAAGATACTGGGTATAGATGGCACTGTTCGGTGAAGATTGTGGGAATAGATGGAGAAGATAGTGGGTATAGATAGCACTGTTTGGAGAAGGCTGTGGGAATAGATGGCACTGTTTGGTGAAGACTGTGGGAATAGATGAAGATAGAGGGTATAGATGACACTGTTTGGAGAAGATTGTGGGAATAGATGGCACTGTTTGGCGAAGAATGTGGGAGTAGATGGAGCAGATAGTGGGTATAGATGGCATTGTTTGGAGAAGATCGTGGGAATAGATGGCACTGTTGGAGAAGATCGTGTGAATATATGGAGCAGAGAGTGGGTATAGATGGCACTCTTTGGAGAAGATTGTGAGAATAAATGGAGAAGGTAGTGGGTATAGATGGCACTGTTTGGATAAGATTGTGGGAATAGATGGAGAAAATAGTGGGTATAGATGGCACTGTTTGGAGAAGATTGTGGGAATAGATGGAGAAGATAGTGGGTATAGATGGCACTGTTCTGATGAGTATTTTAGAAATAGATGGATAAAATAGTGCGTATAGATGGCACTGTTTGAAGAAGATTGTGGGAATAGATGGCACTGTTTGGTGATGATTGTGGGAATAGATGGAGAAGATAGTGGGTATATATGAAATTGTTTGGAGAAGATTGTGGGAATAGATGGAGAAGATATTGGGTATAGATGGCACTATTTGGAGAAGATTGTTGGAATAGATGGCACTGTTTGGTGAAGATTGTGGGAATAGATGGCACTGTTGGCGAAGATTGAGGGAATAGATGGAGAAGATACTGGGTATAGATGGCACTGTTTGGATAAGATTGTGAGAATAGATGGATAAGATAGTGGGTATAGATGGCACTGTTTGGAGAATATTGTGAGAATAGATGGAGAAGATAGTGAATATAGATGGCACGGTTTGGTGAAGATTGTGGGAATAGATGGAGAAGATAGCGGGTATAGATGGCACGGTTTGGTGAAGATTGTGGGAATAGATGGAGAAGTTAGTGGGTATAGATGGCACGGTTTGGTGAAGATTGTGGGAATAGCTGGAGAAGATAGCGGGTATAGACGGCTCAGATGGTGAAGATTGTGGGAATAGATGGAGAAGATAGCCGGTATAGATGGCACTGTTTGGAGAAGATTGTGGGAGTAGATGGCACTGTTTGGTGAAGATTGTGGGAATAGATGGAGAAGATAGTGGGTATAGATGGCACTGTTTGGAGAAGATTGTGGGAATTGATGGCACTGTTTGGAGAAGATTGTGGGTGTAGATGGCACTGTTTGGAGAAGATTGTGGGAATAGATGGAGAAGATATATAATGGGTATAGATGGAAAATGTAGTGGGTATAGATGGCACTGTTTGGTGAAGATTGTGGGAATAGATGGAGAAGATTGTGGGAATAGATGGAGAAGATAGTGGGTAAAGATGGAGAAGATAGTGGGTAAAGATGGCACTGTTTGGAGAAGATAGTGGGTAAAGATGGCACTCTTTGGTGAAGATTGTGGGAATAGCTGGAGAAGATTGTGGGAATAGATGGAGAAGATAGTGGGTATAGATGGAAAATATAGTGGGTATAGATGGCACTGTTTGGTGAAGATTGTGGGAATAGATGGAGAAAATAGTGGGTATAGATGGAGAAGATAGTGGGTATAGATGGCACTGTTTGGTGAAGATTGTGGGAATAGATGAAGAAGATTGTGGGAATAGATGGAGAAGATAGTGGGTGAAGATGGCACTGTTTGGAGAAGATAGTGGGTAAAGATGGCACTGTTTGGTGAAGATTGTGAGAATAGATGGAGAAGATTGTGGGAATAGATGGAAAAGATGGCACTGTTTGGAGAAGATAATCTGAATAGATGACACTGTTTGGAGACGATTCCATGAACAGATAGTACTGTTTGGAGAGGATTAGAGGAACAGTTGGCACTGTTGTGAGAAGTATAGGAAGATTCAGAAGCACCAAGCATGCAAAATCTTGAAAATGGAACATTTTCTTAAAAATTTATGCATCACTTACATGTCGTTGAATGGTTACAAAACTACTCAAAATTCTGGAATTCCAGATAAATCTGGAAAAGTCAAAACACTAAGATTGTGGAACAGATGGCACCAGAAAAGAAAGACAATTGTGTGAAGGGGCGATGGGTACTTACCCCGCTGGCCTGCTTGACAGCGATGAATAGTTTCTCATTATTGGGACCATTGCTAATTTCAAAGGTATTGTCCCGCATGGAATTAGTAGTGACTGACTTGGCATACACTGAAAAACAAAACATATGTACATACATGTACGAGTGTGCCATTTTATCTGCATTTACTTGTGAAGATTTCAAAGAACAGTACAATAGTTCCCATTTTCTATGTCTCATCTAGATCTATGTTCTAAAAGTTTGATGCGTTTCTAGAAATAGATATTTTTTGCAGTTTCTGAAGACAAACATGTAAGCAGTATTAATTACCCCAAATTTGATTGTGATTATATATGCAGCTTACATATTAGAATCAGTTGTTCTGTATTCTTTGACATATTTTGAGATTGAAAATCTTGTTTTGAAAAGATAATCTGTCCATGGGGTGGGGGAGGGGGGGGATTTTTTGCTCGAGTATTCAGGCTTTTGGAAAAAAAGAAATCCATAACAGATTATCTTCTTTAAAACAAGACAAGGACAATATGCCCTAAAATATTTCAAAGTGGTTTTACTATAAATATTGAAGGTACAATGTAAATATGGACGATATCACCACAATCAACTTTAATAGGGGTAATTATGTTTGGTATCAAAGAATATATTTCCAATAGGTCTTTTAAAAGTGCAAAAAATAAAGTTTTTTTTCTAGACATGCATTAAAATTCTGGAATATAAATCTAGTTTCTATATTTATTATCTGGAAACAAGATTTTTTGTTGTTTTTAGGAAACTTTTTTTACTGTGCAGCATGTCAGGCACTGGACTGGGGAGAGGTTGCTCGTTCAAATCCTGGGCTGGCCTGGAACTGTGCCGATGACAAGGACAACATAATCATATTTACCAGTATATGAATTGACATAACTGGCTACATCCTGAAGATTCGTCTCCAACTGATCAAAGCGACGTCGTCTCTCTGCGTTCATCTGTTCAAACGCTGCGTTGTTTGGCGCGAAGATGGAATACCGGTTGCTTCCATCAAAGTTTTCATTCAAATGAGTACGCGTCAGCCAATTGTAATACTGAAAAGATATAAAAAATGAAGAGAATGGAAGGTGGTTCTTCAGCATCCAAACTGGCCGTTTGCGCAAGATGAGGCGCAGTCAATGAGCACATCAGTGCTTAATCACTGCGTTCTGAACATCATGGTTCGTTACATCATAATGCGACGTCACAATCACGGTGACACCTCCAGGTCTTTTTGAAAACAACCATGACAACTGGTGAAATTCAAGAAATAAATGTCTACCTTCCTGCATTATTAAACCAAAAAGTAGCATGGGACCCCCCCCAAATTTTATTCTACATTGTGAAACTAGAACAAATTTGAAGAAAAAAATACATCGGCGAAGAAAATAACATGGACTTGATGCATTCGAATAGCAGTTGATATAAACAACAATGGTAATAATAATTTTGGGGGTAGTAGTGAAAATTCGCTAAATGAACTAATCACTGCAACGTAAAAATGTTCAAAAATCGTTTGGGACCCCTCAAATTTTGTTGGATATTTAGAATCTATATTAAATGGAGAAACTTTAAACTGAACATGAAGAAAACGACATATAGTAGGCCAGCCAAGAGATGAAAAAACACTTTTGATGGCATCGCGTGTTAAAAGCAATCATCCACGCTTGATCAACTCTACGTGTTGTGGGGATTGAGATGTGACCAGATGACATTCTCGCTTTTGACCTTAAAGGTCATTTTAGGCCAAATAGGTCACGTGGGTTCAAATCAGGATATTTTATCAAACTTTTCGTGAAAGCTTAGTAATTGAAGATTGAAGCTGGCTCAGTCTTTACCACTTGATAGTTTATTCAAGTAGGCTCATTTTGAAAATATCTGCATAATCACTGGTTCAAATGATCATGGGAAAATTCAATATGGCGCCCCGTAAATTTCATCCAAAACTTACTCTGAAGTAGTCAATGTTGCCCATACATATAACTACTAATTATAACTGTTTAACAAGGAGATTTCTAACTGTTAAACAAGGCGAGCTTCCTTTATATCTGAACACACTTGGGTCATTGTGGATCCTCGTTCATCAGATTGGAATCGTGAGAAATTCAAAGTGGCGGCCATATATAATATATGAAGTTTCAGTATCATTTACTACGCGTATGCACATCTGACAGCAAGGCTTTATACGACATCTTTATGGCCACTGAAGTGACACTCCCGAAGTTAACGCCGGCTTCATCTGAGCATGTACCTGTGCTAACAGGGTCGGAAATCTGCTCTTTTTACTAGTTCCAAAACCGGAAAAGTGCTCTGGAAAGTAGATATTAAGGCATTTGTGGGTAGGATGTGGTATAATGTTTTTACCTTTTTCTTAATTTTTTTACAAACTTTGGACCTGCTGATTCTGTAAATGGCGTATGCCAAGCTGTATTTGTGCATTTGACCCCCAAAATGTCAAAAATATAATGGCCGCCTATTTCATCAGACATCTCTTTAATTCGTGATATGGTTGGGATAGAATGGCTGAGACATTTCCTGGGAATTAAAACATCATGAAATGTAATAGTCGTGTATTTTCGTTCATTTCCAATATGGCTGTCATTTACATCCACTAAATATTGTATTTACTGATCCACCAGGAAATATGAGGGTGATTCATACTGTAACATTAAAAGCACAGGTGCCTCTAGCTGCTGACATTAAACCTACCAGGACTGGTGGGAGAGGGGACAGCTTCTGGTGTGACTCTCATTAGGATCTTATCCCTTATTTGAATTGCAGTGAACTTCACATAATCCTATGCGTAACAGTTCACACATGGATTTGAAATGGTGGCCATGAGATGTCTTCAGAAATTTGGTTAATCGTTGATTTAGTCCTATATGGAACATTTTTCTTAAATCAAACAACATGCAATTTCTTTGATCGTAAACATGTACAATTCGCATACCGGTAACGGCTTTTATGCAGATTTGTTGAAACGTATAAGGTCTCTTGCCCCAAGATTTCAAAATTATACCCCTCCTTTCATCTATCACTCACGACACCTAATTTCAGGCTGCTATTTGGGCAAAGCTTGAAGCACTTTTTCAATCTTCTACAATATTTACACATTAGTCAAAGTGTGGTGGCATCAGGTCTAATAGGTCTGGCGTCGCTTACATCTCACATGCACGATTTCAAGTTAACAGAGCTATGGTATCATCCCTCCTCTTCGATCCATGAATCGAATAGCTCTTGAGTCGGTAATAGGGGATGTGTGGTCGCGCCATTCTGGGCATCCATCCAAAAATGAAGCATGACTCATGATTGCACACGAGGACAATTGCGTTTCAAAATTTTAATGTTGGTTGGTGTGGTCACCTCATGAACATTTAAACAAATGAGTTAGTCTCCGTTATAGTCATTTATACTGATGCAACGAGAGCCTGTAAGAGTCGCCAAGCATTTGGTGGTACAGAGACCACATAGAGGATTGTTTGTTGGTGGTTACCAGATTATCTGTCTTCAGCTTTCAGCTGGTAAACCTGTCTCAAAAGAGTGACTATATGCATCTGTTCATGGCAAACTTCGCTGTATAATGTTGAATTCTATGATCCTGGTTGAAAATTTTGTATCCTTCAATGATGAAATCATCCAGGAACTACCATATATACTTGTCTGGGGGCATAAAAGTTATGTTGACAGAATGCGAAATTAAAGAAATATTGAATATTTTGTGCCGTCATTGCACTTACAAAGATATTTCCGTAATTCTCAATGTTAACTTAATGGGAATTTGCCCCCAGTGCGGAGTGGAGAACAGCTGCATGTGATGAGGCATGGGCGTCCCGAATAGTGTACAAAGGGGTTTTTCGATCTCTGTGCACAATCCACACGAAGCTGCATTTGTGGAAATATCGGTCAATCAATATCCCGCTTTTCCATCTACATGTACAACATCGGTATGCAACCAAAACATGACGTTTTATGTCGATCAGTGACGTCCGACACAGAAACTCGAAAAGACATGCAAACGGACCAGAACCACAACAAGTCCGGGAAATGTTGTTCAACTCAAAAAGACAAACATTGTTACTTGTTAAAGAGAAATGTTCGATTGGACTGTCGAAAGGTAGATTGGAATTCCTAGTGTTCCTATAGGCACAGATTTTTTGCCTAAATACAACAGATTTTTTGCCTAAATACACACTACAAGCTTTCCAATGCAGGTAGATTGTGAAACAAAACTCAACAGGATCAACTCAATCCTCTGTAGATTAATGAATGTTCAAGGAATCCATCAAATTCACCAGAAATGTTTATCCATCAGAATTTGAATTTGTTCTCGATGAACCAACCATTGTGACTAGGACTGTATATTCGCCTTGCCTAGTGTGACTATTAAAATCAATGACCAATTTTACTCCATTTATAACTCTTCGCTTAAAACTAAATCATCCCTGGACCAAAGACTAGACCAGGGAATAAAGAAGAACATGTTAGGATGATTTCCATATCATTTGTTCATTGGTTCCAACCAATCTTTTTAAGTTTGGAAGTCCAAAAGCGAAGAGAGGGTAGTCCAGATTTTTTGCCGATCTGTGTAACCAATTAGCCTGGGTATTTGCATTTCATTATTTTGACAAGTTTTATTCCATTACTAGTTAGCTTATATAATGTAGAATATATTTAGATCATTGAATAGATTTTTCGTAACAATAATTTAAAGTCCCGTTATTTCCAACAACGGATTCATCTGCAGAGAAATATCCCACTGAAAGACGGCGGAGGGTCATTGTTGTATTCACTTCTAACGTTGTATTACTACGCGCATATTTGCATTGTGAATTAAAACAATGACTGCTCCCTGATGATGGCACGCTGTTCACCTGCCGTCAGGATTGGCTCGAGTGAAAATGTTTATGTTATGAAAACTTAATTTGATCAATTCTGACAAATATTCAGAAATTCATGGGAAAACGCTTTGTGTATTAAAGCTTAGCAAATATTTGAACTGATTTGATGGAAATCCAAACACTTCAAAACGTTCGATAATTTTTCAACGATGTAATGTCGTCTGCTCCATTTATTCAACAAGTTTTATAATACCACCAAAGCAAAAATTATAATAGATACAGAATAAATACAATCTTCGTAAAATTTAATTTCATTCTATTGGGTTTTTGTTTGTGTTTCTTTCTGTGGAAGGAGAATATACATGTAAACCCCAAACGCCCAACCCACGCTATTATGAAACTCACGGTAATTGGTCGCCGTGGACTAATAGTGCAACCGATAGGTGAATGATACAAAAGTACTGTACATTTCATGATAAAAGCATGAAACTTGGCATGTTGCTAGACTAAGACTATACGAAAACAATTAGATATAAGGCCATCACAGATTTGTCCTATGTAGGTCAAGGAATCCATTTTCCAAAACGGCGACCATGTTGTGTAGCTTTGACGTATTTCATGGACAAAAACTCATGATTAGAAACGTTTTTGGATGAACCGTTCCGTTTAATCACACACCATGCCTTTAATAGTTCATTGAAACATTCTATCGGCAAAGAATTGTGGGTAAATTCAAAATGGCGGATCTGATAATGTAACGTTTTCTTTTATACAGTCAGCTTATCCCATCGAAACTTTACCCATGAAATCGCCCAGCAAAAATTCAAAACAACACCTGTACTTCTCTCTTGTTTCACCCAGCTACACGATCAAGTGGTGTATCTCAGAGGGGAAGGCGGGTGGGCATCACTGGAAGTGAGGTAAGTTTTAGCAAAAAAATTTCTAGTTATTTTCGCTGAAAACTTATCTCACTTCCACTCTATGCATAGAATGCCACAGACAGGATGGTGGGCAAACTGGTACATACCGTGGAAAGCGATAAAAGTGAACAGTGTGACTAGTCAGAATAGAAATCAAATATCTTCTACCTCGCTGAGGATCCAAGAGATCATACGACAGTAGTAACATATATATTTATGCCTGTGGTTTATAGGAAACCACTGTCGCTACCCTGACTTCAAGGTCGAGTCGCATACATGCTCCCCTGAAAGGGAACGAGAGGAAAATGGACTCACTAGCAAGCAGGTTAAAAACTGTACGTCCGATCTTCATCTTGCTATCTTGCTGGCCTCGGTCCCATAGAAACCCTCTGAGCTGTAACTAGGGGGCCGATGGAGTAGAGGTCGTCATATACTAACGTCATGTCACGGAGGTAGGATGAGGCAAACGTCGTATTTGACCTCCAGTACCACGCCTTCATAATATCTGTCACTCTTCTATTAGTCCACAAAGGCCAGGATTCCGCTAGTGCTCTAATCACGTGACCAGAAACGTTTACGAGCGCGGCTTGCCTATCCGTAGCCGTGGAGTACGCTAGTCGAATCGTATTTTTGAGACAACTTGAGATTCTTGTTTGGCATTCGGATCGAAAGGGATAAACAAGCGCCTCCTACCCGCCCTACGATCTTCAGTACGATTCAGATAACACGCAAATGCACGAACCGGAAACATCAACGTGTCTGATTCAAGACCGGGCGAAAGGAAATCAGATAAGGCTGGAATTGTGAACTCTCGAGATATGGTATCGTAGACAGCTTGATTCTTACCCACGAACTCAGGGACTGTTGAGAGAATGACTTTGCTCCAGTTCATAGAGTGTCTGACGTTTATCCTATCGAGCGCATGCAGCTCTGACACACGAGCAGCCGAGGCGAGAGACAACAAAAACTAAGTTTTGTAAGATAACATCTTGAGATCAATTGACTCTATTGGCTCGAAGGGTGCCTCCCCTAATTGACGAAGTACCAGGGCTAAGTCCCATTTCGGCAACTTCGGGGTGACTGACTGACCCGAAATCTTGAACGATTTGATAAGCGCAGTCAAATTCGGATCAGTCGAAGGATTAATCCCAGTACCCAGAAGAATAGGCTGAGCGATGGCTGCTCTGTAACCTTCTACCAGGCCCCTATCCTGGAACAGGTAAGATATAATCTCTGCTACTTGAGAAATAATGGCTCTGGATAGATTGATATCCCTCTCTCCACAACAAACATCAAAGTCAAACTTCAAATTTTGATTGGTATACAGCGGAAGAGGACGGTCGAATCGATTGTACCATTCGGCGCCCAACTTCCGCAGAAAATCCCGCCTGAGCAAAGTGTCCTTTGAGCACTTGCATACGTGGTAGTGGAACAGCTCTGATGGCTGTGGAATATTGACGTCCCAGACTGGCGTAGAAGGTTGTGCCATACCGGAAATCGTCTCGGTACATCTACCAGAAGATCCAGTAAGTCCGGAAACCACGGCCTTGCTGGCCACCACGGAACAATTATGTACAACACATATAAGGGAAGTGGGAAGAGGTGCCGACATACTGACTGCGTCATGACACAGATGTGTTCGTGGATCTTCCGGAGTACCTTCGCTAGGATAGCTGGAAGCGGGAACGCATATGCTACCATGGCTGACCAGTCTTGCGATAGGGCGTCCAATGCGTATGCCAACGGATCCGGGACCGCAGACATGAACAGATGCAATAGGTTGTTGCGTAGTGTGGCGAACAGATCCATGTATGGCATCTTCCAGACATGAGCTATGTATTTTAGTATGGCTGGGTGAAGTTGCCACTCTGTAGGAATTATCTTATTCCGTCGTGAAAGCGAATCCGCTAAGACATCCAGAACTCATTCAGAACACTGATATGTTGTTGTCCCAACACAGACTGAAAAGGATTTCCGCTTGGCTTTGTAGTTGCGGAGATCTCGTCCGCCCAACCTGCTTGTTGATTTAGGACACGACTGATGTGTTGTCCGCAGCAACCAGCAGGTTCTTGTCGGTCAATACGCTCACCCACGTGCGGATGGCATGTGTCACTGCCATAAACTCCAACACGTTTATATGGTACGAGCGTTCCTCGATTGTCCATAACCCGGATATCGACTTGGACTCGAGGTGGGCTTTCCATCCTTCCATGGATGCGTCCATGAACATTTGATGTGACGGGCGAAACGGAAGTAGGGACACACCCGGAATTACGTTGAGTGGATCCAGCCACCATCGGAGGTATTGTTTGACAAGAGGCGTGACAGGCACCCACGGGTTCACCTGCCTTTCGACCCAATGAGGATTGAGATATATCATCAAGGGACGACGCTGCAGTCGCCCTTTTGGTATTACATCCTGTGTTAAGTCAAGGGGCCGACTATAGCAGCAAAATGTAAAGCCCTGGCTTGAGATAACTTGAGAAACCATGGAATCTTCGTCATTTTTTGCCAACGATCTTCCGCGGGTTTGGCGAGAGCTAAAAGCGTATCGTAGTCCACCCCCACAAAATTGCGCCTTTGCGACGGAGTCAGTTCTGACTTTTCTTCGCGTGGGATGTATCCCAGAGATGTCAGTATCCTTAAGACAAACTGCGTGTCCTGGATTAACTGCTCTTTGCAGGCATTCTTTAGCAGTGAGTCGTCGATATAAAAGTGGTACTTTATACCTAGACTGAGCAGGAATAGTGCCACTGGTGGAAACACTCGGGTAAACACCCAATGGGAAGTAGGAAGGCCGAACGGAAGTGCATGATGTTGGAAGCGTCGTTTGCCGACCATGAATAATAAGTACTTCCTGTCCTCTGGATGTATCGGGATATAAAGGTATGCATCCTTTAAATCCAGAGAAGTCAACCGTTCCCCTTGCTTGAGTACCGACCGGATGGACCGGAAGGACTCCATGCGGAAGTGTGGCGGTGGAGTCAGATAGTCCGTGTTGAGGCGCTTGAGGTTGATAACCATGCGCATCTCGGACGTGTCTTTCTTGGGGATCAGAAAGATCGGCGAATAGAACCCGGGTGTTTTGTTCCAAACCGGAATGCCTTATCTATCAGCTTGTCCACAGAGGATTGTATTGCTGATAGATGCCGTTTCATGCGTTTATCATCAAGTGCACACTGCTTTCACCGTTGGCAATGAATAATGGAGGCGGCTATTTTGCAAAATGGCCGCCATGACCTATATAGGCCAAATTTGAGATGACCCTATATCCAGACTTAATTGTATAGATATGGTCTACCTTTGTGCCAAGTTTCATGCTTTTAGCATCAAGTGCACAATGCTTTCACCGTTGCCAATGAATAATGGAGGCGGCCATTTTGCAAAATGGCCGCCATGACCTATATAGGCCAAATTTAAGATGGCCCTATATCCAGATTTAATTTCATGCTTTTATCATCAAGTGCACAATGCTTTCACCTATCGGCTGCACTATAAGCTATGCCAGTTATCAGGTGATATTATCATTTGATTTCCCAAAAATATTGTCGAACCTCTCCGAAAATATTCAGGACTGATATTTATTGCTTGATTGCAGATAAACAACGCAGACTGACACATTGATATTTTCTGATTAGGGTAAACTATTCATTTTCTTTTCGCCTGTATCTTGTTCGTCAGACTGTGTTCACCAAGTCTTGTGGAGCTTCGTTGGAAAGTCACAGGCTTTGAAAAATGGAGTACGGGTATCTTATGTGTATCAATACTTTGAATTTCGGATCACCAACTGGTATATATCGTGAAAGACTAACGTTGGTTGTCCATCTGCATTTGGATGGATCGCAGCCGATGCTCCCTTTATTTGACCAGAAATTGTCATTTTCCCTTGAAAATATGGATAAATTTCACGCAAATATTCCGGACATCAACGTTTTTGAACATATCAAGTATTGGTTCTCCTGTGTGAGTAAGTGTTGATAACTTTGATGTATGGAAGGGGTGCTTTGAATTTAATGGGGTGTATTCGGCTTACCATCCCATGTCACCAGTCACGTGGTCACCATGGAGATCAGCAATTTGGGGACAGGACAGCCTAGTTTACTGTGATCAGACATCGAGGAATGGACGGTGATACTCATCTATGGCTCTGCCACAGAGCCAGCATAGGACAACACTAGTAGTGTCAGTCATCTCAGAGACAATGATGTACACGTAGGGCTTCCTTTTCATCACAATTTATGAGAATCTGAACAGATTCTCCAACTCTATGATACTCTGGAATCCATATCAGTTACTTTTTCTAGCTCTACAGAAATACACAGGAGCCAATAACTCATTACTTTTTTCTCACAAATCCAACTTTACAGGAATACACAAGAATCAAGACACTATCCAATCTCAGTAAACTCAGATATAATATCACGGAACATTATATCTGATGTTAACGCTATGTAAATCCCGTGCAAATTTCAAGCTACATCTGTTAGCCAATCAGGTCGCTAGCTGTCCGATATAACATTAAAAAGACGCCCCTTGAATTACAAACAAGAACACGTGGACCAATATTGTAAACAGAAACAGTATCCAAATACTAAAGGAATCATGTCTAGACATAGTGCGTAAACTTCAAAGGATTTACTACTGCCGAAAATCTGCTTTTGTCAGGCGGTAAGAAATATCAATTAAGTTGTTCGTCTCCGTGAACTAAACGTCAATGAAAGCCAAATTGTTTGTCGTCATTGGCTTATTATGGAATCTCATAGAATATCGGCAAAACTTTCGCACGAATATTTCAAAGCATCACATTTAGATGATATTTCCCTCATATACCATCTTGATTTACCTAGATTGGAAACTATCTTGATTACTATACTGTACCATGAGCGAATTTTATGTCAATCTGTTGGATTCCCATAATTATGTGCGGTCAAGAATTTCATGGAAATCCTCACCCTGTAAAGATCTACATGCAAAATCCATGCCATCTTAACCGCCTCCACCGCCCTACCAAATAATGAAAGACACTCCAATCTCCGCGACTTTGAAGTCGATCATACACGTATTGGGTTCACTTTGAGCATACGGTAATTCCCCTAATAATTCAATCACAGGAAGTTCACTTTTCAACTCTGTTATTCAAACACAGAGAAAAAATAACATTCCCATTCTTCATTCAAATTGAAGAAATGTCAAAATGTGACACTTTGTAGCTGGTGCCATCAAGAATATCTCCAGATATAAGCCATTTTTGCGGCACTTCCGGCGATCGAATTATCAGAGAAATTACCGTACATGTATTAGTACATCCACGAAGGTGTGCGTGAAAAGTTGTGTTACCGTTTTTCTTCAAAATGTTTGCTTTTTTACCCATGAAATGACCAAAGTTATTTTATTTCACATCAGATAATAATTATCGAGGTCATTCCCGGGATGTCATTTCCGGGATGGCGCCAGTGAAATCCACAACATAAAGTACCATCCGAAGTGTCTTGGACTGACATCATCCCAGAAAAGAACTTTGGTATGGTGCGTGAGACGAAAAAGTATACATGTACACAGTCTGCAAAACCCACAGCCACGTTTTATCAGTCAGAGTTTTTCTAGCTTGATTTTGAATACAACTAAGTGCTTGCTGCTAATAACTTTGATGTATCGAAGCCGCCCTTCGAATTTAATGGGGTATATTCGGTTAAACCACCTCATGTCATGAGTCACGTGATCAGCATGGCAACCAGCAATTTGGGGACATAAAAGCCTAGTTGCAGAATCAGTTCAAGACAACCAACCTGATGAGGCCTGGGTTAGGTATAAAAGAAAAACGTGTTTGTCTTAGCGGGCCTTTAAAGTTGCCCATATACTTTCACGAGAGATAGGCTGTGATGCAAGGTACTATAGGCCTACCATGACTTTTCCATTATCTAATAAAATTTTCGGGTGTAATGTATAGTACTACTGATTTTTGAAATACTTTTATCTTACCACTGTTTTTTAATATAATTGAGAATATATTGGTACCGCATACCTGCATCATGAATACCCCCTTACAAAGATATCTTGTAGGATCCTATAAGATTGTAAAAAATCCTATAAGATTGTGAAAAATCTTATAAGATTCTAAAAAATCCTATAAGAGTCTGAAAAATCCTATGAAAAATCCTATAAGATTTTGAAAAATCCTATAAGATTCTAAAAAAATCCTATACGATTCTGACAAATCCTATAAGACTCAATCCAATACGATTTCTAGAATCATTGGAATTTCCCCACAAACGTTTACAGTAACATACCATTATAAATTAGAACTACATGTATACAAGTTTCAACGATCTTAATTAGCTCTGGGAATATCCCAGCTTAAAGTTGGCTGATTTGATTTCACTCAGTGACATCAAATCTCATTTCCATGAAATCACTAAACATCAGATTTGAACTTCGCAGTTCAAAATAGCTGCAACTGTGTGAAATATTTACACGCGGTTACTGACATATTACTCAGAACTGTGAACACTTTTGGATCTTAGAAAGTGATCTGTATCATGGGTTTCCATGTGAATAAAATAAATACATTAATAATATCAGTCTCTCAAATATTAGTGTTATCAAAATAGTATCATATTAGATAAGAAATATCGTAGAATTTAGATTTTATAATCAGTCCGAATCCATGATTTTATAGTAAAAATGGACAAAATGGGAAAAATATTTTTAGAAGAATCAGTTCTAATATTGTCAGCAACACAAAATGTCCATTAAAGAATACTTTATATTATCCTCTTCATTATTATCAATTATTTAAAGTAATCGTAAACCCTCCAGTAAAGTTTCCATCAAATGAAAGACCATTGCGAACAGTGTCGGAAAATATTTATTTAAATTATTTTCGATTTTATTACACAGAGTAAACCGCAATTAAAGCATGGTATTCTATGGTGGTATGTTGTAATCATATTTAGGTCCCGTGACGTCACACTGCCTTAATACATATATTTCAAACTTTGTATGCACTTTCCAGTGCTTGATTCAATCTTAAGGTATGTATACTTTGAGTTTCAACACAGACTCACTGTGCATGTTCCAAAATCTGGGAAATTAAATGCAAGATTCAAATTGACTTGACACTCATGAGTCACCATCTCCCAGATTTTGATAGAAACATGTACATTGGAACAGTGAGTCTGTGTTGAAACTCAAAGTGAATTGTAGGGTTTTGATTGGTTAATTACCATAGTGCATTAGACCGTATTGCAATTCTTCGTTATCCACCGTTGGTATACCAATTCAGAATTCTCGTATACCAATGCTGTGAAGGACGCGCGTGCTCATATACCAACGCAGTCAAGGACGCGCGTGCAACACCTGCAGGCAAAGCCTGTTTCAGGCGAATTTGTCTGCGCGAGTTTGTATGGGCGAGTTCCGCGAGTTCCGCTGCTGGAACAAGTTGTGCGAGGCAAATTGTGTATTTGCGGATGAAGATAAGAAATAAATTATCATCCAAAGCTTTATATGCCACACAAACAGGAACGTCAGAATGTCAGCTAAGTATTTCATCCAGTTTATTGTTCATCGCGGAACAGATCGAAAAGAGATCGAAGCTGCCTGTCCGACTCACGATGTCTTACGTTGTCGTTGTTCAACGTTGAGTTATGCCTGTTTTTCTTTTGAGTTGGTGATGTTAAACCAACCAGGAAAATAGCTCTTCAATGTGATAAATTCGCAATTTATACCACGGGCCCTTTGGGCTCGTGAAAATATTTATCTTCGAGACGAAATATCAGCCTGTATACCAACGCAAGACACTGGTATAACATAATATTTTGCGATGTTGTCCGATATTGCGATATTGCGATATATCGCGTTATTTTCCCGCGAGAATGTGCGATACTGCGATATTGCGAAATATCGCGTTATAATTACGCGATAATGCGCGATATTGTGCGATATTGTGCGATACTGTATCATGGGTTTCCATTTGAATAAAATAAATACATTAATAATATCAGTCTCTCAAATATTAGTGTTATCAAAATAGTATCATATTAGATAAGAAATATCGTAGAATTTAGATTTTATAATCAGTCCGAATCCATGATTTTATAGTAAAAATGGACAAAATGGGGAAAATATTTTTAGAAGAATCAGTTCTAATATTGTCAGCAACACAAAATGTCCATTAAAGAATACTTTATATTATCCTCTTCATTATTATCAATTATTTAAAGTAATCGTAAACCCTCCAGTAAAGTTTCCATCAAATGAAAGACCATTGCGAACAGTGTCGGAAAATATTTATTTAAATTATTTTCGATTTTATTACACAGAGTAAACCGCAATTAAAGCATGGTATTCTATGGTGGTATGTTGTAATCATATTTAGGTCCCGTGACGTCCCACTGCCTTAATACATATATTTCAAACTTTGTATGCACTTTCCAGTGCTTGATTCAAGCTTAAGGTATGTATACTTTGAGTTTCAATACAGACTCACTGTGCATGTTCCAAAATCTGGGAAATTAAATGCAAGATTCAAATTGACTTGACACTCATGAGTCACCATCTCCCAGATTTTGGTAGAAACATGTACATTGGAACAGTGAGTCTGTGTTGAAACTCAAAGTGAATTGTAGGGTTTTGATTGGTTAATTACCATAGTGCATTATAAATTATACCAGTGTCTTGCGTTGGTATACAGGCTGATATTTCGTCGAGAAGATAAATATTTTCACGAGCCCGAAGGGCGAGTGAAAATATTTATCTTCGAGACGAAATATCAGCCTGTATACCAACGCAAGACACTGGTATAACGAATTTATCACATTGAAGAGCTATTTTTCTGGTTGGTTTAACATATATCACCAACTCAAAAGAAAAACAGGCATAACTCAACGTTAAACAACGACAACGTAAGACATCGTGAGTCGGACAGGCAGCTTCGATCTCTTTTCGATCTGTTCCGCGATGAACAATAAACTGGATGAAATACTTAGCTGACATTCTGACGTTCCTGTTTATGTGGCATATAAAGCTTTGGATGATAATTTATTTCTTATCTTCATCCGCAAATACACAATTTGCCTCGCACAACTTGTTCCAGTAGCGGAACTCGCCCATACAAACTCGCGCAGACAAATTCGCCTGAAACAGGCTTTGCCTGCAGGTGTTGCACGCGAGTAGTAGTATAACCGCATTACGAGTCATATTGACCTACTTTTTTGTTCCCCCCGGTGGCGGAGTGTGGCGGAACTTGGAGGTCACGGGAGGGTCACGTGATCAAGGCATGTCTAGACTTGTTCTGGGTTGTACAGTTCTGCCATACGGAGGATGGGTACTAGTATTTCGCTGACGTCCTAGTAATAAACATAATCTATAGGTATTGTACCATGTTAATAGATCAGTCTAGCATCTGTACCACCCTAGGGTCGAGTGTTTATTGTCCCGTGTATCTCCGTAGAAAATCAACAAACAAAATGGCGGCTCCAGGATGGTGTGGGGACGCCCTTGCCACATCACGGCGTCGACCGTAGCGCCATCTGCACATACTGACGCAAGGGAGACAACTCGTGTGGACCAAGGGTATGGAAATAGCCGTGTTGGAGCTAGGGGAGCCACTAATGGACCAATGGGGTCGAGTGAGGTATCAAAGTGAAGCTTAGGTGAAGGGGCATCTAATGGGCTGGGTGTGGGATTGAAATAGCGGCATTCTGCGCATGCGCGGTGGCCCAAGGGTATGAAAATAGACGTGTTGGAGCTAGGGGAGCTACTAATGGTCCCATGAGGTCGAGTGAGGTATCAAAGTGAAGCATTCGTGAAGGGGCATCTGATGGGCTGGGTGTGGGGTTGAAGTATCGGCATTCTGCGCATGCGCGGTGGCCGAAGGGTATGGAAATAGACGTTTAGGAGCTAGGGGAGCCCCTAATGGTCCAATGGGGTCATATGAGGTATCAATGTGAAGGATTCATGAAGGGGCATCTAATGGGCTGGGTGTGGGGTTGAAATAGCGTCATTCCGCGCATGCGCGGTGGCCCAAGGGTATGAAAATAGCCGTTTGGGAGCTAGGGGAGCCCCTAATGGGCCGATGGAGTTGAGTGAGGTATCAAAGTGAAGCATTCGTGAAGGGGCATCTGATGGGCTGGGTGTACGGTAGGAATATCATTCTGCGCATGCGCAGACGCAATGCGGAGCTCTCGTCCAATCAGAAGCGAGTATTTCAAATTCGTCACAGAGCTGTCAGCCAATCAGAAGCGAGTATTTTGACCCGGTGCATTATGGGCCATATCCAACATGGCGGCACGTATGTTCAAGATGGCGGCACATCCGGTGTCGAAAACTGGCCATTTCGTCGGGATGTGCCTATATGGGGTATGGGGGGTATAGGACCATCCTGGGAAACGTACTTCTATACATTTGCGGTAGGGGTGTGGGGTCTCGTTTTACTCGTCTCGTCATTTAGAACATGATAGGAAGTGTCCCCGTGCGAATCGGTGAAATTTTTGAAAAAGTCACCGAGCCCCATATAGTCCCATACTGGGGTATAGGTTCAATGTTTGTCCCCCTGGGAAACGTACTTCTATACATTTGCGGTAGGGTTGTGGGGTCTCGTTTTACTCGTCTCGTCATTTAGAACACCATAGGAAGTGTTGCGGAGCGAATCGGTGAAATTTTTGAAAAAAGTCACCGAGGCCTGGGTAGGCCCATAGGCCTATACTGCATGGCTATGGGTGTATAGGCCCATACGGGGTGGACATGTTGGAGTCTAGGTGAGTCCCTGGTGGTCCAATGGGGTCGAGTGAGGTCTTATTTTGAAGCTCTCGTGGAGGAGCACTTGACTACACTAATGGTTCGTCCGTGTTCAATAGTCTGCGCATGCGCAGCCTGGCCCGTAGTATAGAAAACAGGCATTTTGGGTGCTATGTAGGGGTGTGTTTGGGATAGAGATGGGCTATTCACGGTTCGAATGGGTCGTGTGAGGTGTCAAAGTGAAGCTTGTGTGGGGTAGAGTCAGAATGGTGTGTTTTTGAATGCAAGTCGCGTCAATCTGCGCATGCGCAGTTGGTTGTAATAAGTAAAGTGGCCATTTTGGGGCAGTACATGAAGGTATTTGGGGTCGAGATGGGCTATTCATGGTTCGAATGCGTCCTGGAAGGTGTCATCTTGTAGTTCTCGGGGTGTACATTCCGATTTAAGGGATGTCCGCGTCATCTGTGACGTCATCGGTGACGTCATCGGTACGAGTAGTAGCGAAAGTGATCATTTTCGGGCAGTACATGAAGGTATTTGGGATCGAGATGGGCTATTCATGGTTCGAATGCGTCCTGGAAGGTGTCATCTTGTAGTTCTCGGGGTGTACATTCCGATTTAAGGGATGTCCGCGTCATCTGTGACGTCATCAGTGACGTCATCAGTACGAGTAGTAGCGAAAGGGAGCATTTTGGGTGCTATGTAGGGTGTGTTTGGGGTAGAGATGGGCTATTCACGGTTCGAATGGGTCGTGTGAGGTGTCAAAGTGAAGCTTGTGTGGGGTAGAGTCAGAATGGTGTGTTTTGAATGCAAGTCGCGTCAATCTGCGCATGCGCAGTTGGTTGTATTAAGTAAAGTGGCCATTTTGGGGCAGTACATGAAGGTGTTTGGGGTAGAGA
>JAVTVY010002278.1:0-36816 GCA_036873755.1 Hanleya hanleyi
CAGTTTACTTGTTCAAATTAATCCCATAGCTGTGTTCTGCACCAACACCTTCAGTCACATGTGTGTACATAGACATTTGTCGCAACTTTCTGTCGCTTTTTCTACGTCTTGCATAATACCGTTGCTTTATGTATGCATATGTTTTTTTTCGTGCAGCATTTTTTTTTTGCCAAAATATCCCCATGTGTCATACTTTGATAGATTGGATCTTCTTTTGTATATTTTACCCCAAGGGCTCCTGCCAAAAGCAAAGTTGATTTCCCTTTTCCAAATGTGGAGCTGTGAACTGCAGAATGACACAGTCCATTGAAATTCCTACTCCATGAGGTGTTCTTTGGTGCATAAGTAAATACACGGTGATTCAGACTTTCACACCGATTTGTTGTGTGGAGTCGTGAAATTTTCATGAGAATTTCAGGCGACAAGCATTTCTTGAGAACGTTATCAATTTTTGTTTTGTCTTCATTGCTCAAGACTAAGTGTTTTCCATAGGGCAGGAATTTTGGGCTGTAAGATTTCAAATGTGCCCGGCAGACAGATGATTTTTGTCTACAGTCTCGATGATTTCCACTGAAACATGCAGTTATGTTCTCAATTGCGGCTTTCGCTTTTTGGATGAATAGATCCTGTTTGTAATACTTTTTGATTCGTATCAGTTCAAGCCGTATTCGCTTTCGCATGCACGTTGCCAGCTTTTGGCGAAAAATGCCTTTGTCGCATCCAGGAGGTATTTTATTCAGATGTACGTTGTTCATCTTCTTTTGAAGGGTTCTCAGTTTGTGCACAGAGCATTGATAATAGCACACCTTATTACCAGTTTTGGTTGCAAAGTCTCTGGTTACTTTCTGCAACTGTGCACTAGCATCACTGGTTACAGATTTTATTTTCAAAATATTGCTGTCCGCGACTGTCATCAGATTTTTCATCGCTAATTTAGATTCTGTGGATGACATGGACTCATCCGTACCGTGAGTTTTTGTACACTGTCCATTGTTGTGGTCACATTTTTTTTCATACAAAGCTTGTTCGCTGTTTCCATGGCAATGACCAAGCCTTTGCCAGTTGTTTTTTCAATAAGTGGGCAAAATGAAGCAGTTGCAGCTTCCCATCCAGCTTGTATTCGGTTATTGTATGCAGTGTCAGTTTCGACTACCACTCCAGACCCCTGTCCAATCATTTCAGTCACTTGCTTCACAAATTTCTGATTTTCCAGCATTGCACTTCGATTCAATGATATAAGCTTGTCACATTGTTTACTTATTCTCCTGCTCAAGTAACTGGTGTTTGTCATCTTGACATTTAAACATCCTAAAATAAATCCCAAGTCTGATGCCCCCACTTTTGATTTTGTGGCTGCCATAGCTAGGCCTTCATTCAGACAACCAGCAGGTGGACCACGCCCTATGTTTTCACACACTTCATACATATTCATTTCTGTGCTGTGAAATCCGCATTTCAGGCATTTTGATTGCAGTGTTATGCATAGTCCTCTTCTCTTTGGTATGTCTAATGTTACCTCAGGATGTTCACATTTGGTCAGGTCATGCATCATACAAGCCTCTATGAAATTTCTCAGTTTGGCCAGGTTAAGTATGACATTTTCCGTATTGTGGGACTCACTGGCATTGGTCACAATGTCATCTCCATCATTTTCATGTTTTGCAGGCCTTAGTTTGGTTGGCTGGAGACCTTGCATCGTACTTCTCAGGGCAGCTTCAAAGATAACTGGGTCTGGTCTGGTTATCTGTTTACTTGGGTAGAGGGTTCTGGTTACCTCATCTTCCTGTACCATTACATTGTGAGTTCCATCTATGTTCCATGATGCATGACCCTGTTTGAAGTGGCTACTTCTTTTATGGTTACTGTTCTTGTACCATTTGTTTTCCCTCCCCATAACTGCATGCAGAGCAGTAACTATCCTGACTAATTGTTGCTCAAGAAGAATGTCTAGCTGATAGCTTCTGGTTTTGACGTCACATTGTTGTGATGTTGTCATGGCACCAGTGATGTCACAATTGTGACGCCACGTCATAGTAAAATGGCTTGTGACGTGACGTCATAATATAAACTTATGCCATCTAGCTACATGTACAAGCTGCTTGGTTGATAAATACTTTTAAAATGGTAACTTCCCTGTTCTTGAATAGTTTTCATCAATGAATGCAAGCATGTGTACATATACATGTTCATATGTGACTTTTCATGCTGGAGTCCTGCCAAAGCTGGAAATCTACGGAGTGACACTCATAGGAAATACAGAATATTTCGGACAGATTTTATCCGATTTTCTTGCCGGATACACCAAAATGTTCAGAATTGTCTGCTTTATTCACATGATAGATTAAAAAATATTTCAAAGGCACTTATTTTTTCTATAAGGATGCTCCGCACTGTTTCGGAGGAAAAACGAGGGAGTTTCCCAATGTTTTATAGGTCACAGACTGGAATTCCCCTCAAAACTTGATTTTAAAAATGAAAATGGCATTTTTTTTGATTATGTTGATATGAATTCAGTCTGAAGGTTGATAGAAAATCAGGATGGATGAATTCAGAAAAAATATAGAATTTAGAGGTGAATTGGGGATGACACCATGCACTTCGGATCGAGGCTATCATTTGAGCGCCATTTTCGTCAATGTTGCAGACGACACGTTACATTGAAATCGAGCTGGCGATGGGCACATAAATGCCACTTTTTTGAAAGCTACTGGAGTTATTTGACAGAGTCGTAGTGAATATAAACATCTCATTTGCGTAGTGGATACATGAGCCGTCAGCTGAAGTTGATGTATTTTGTGGAAAATGAGCCCACGTGTGAGCGTCGTTGTTGTTGCAGATTACAGGTCAGTCAGTCAAATTTTTTTTTCAGCACTCAGTTGTTTTGGCCTTAAAATATCCCTGAGATCTATAGAATTATTTTGATATATGAAATATGAACAGGCTCTGTGTTTAGGGCCTCCTCTAAGTGAGACCCCAAATGTGGGCCTTTTCACAGCAGTCTCCCAAGATGTTTTAGTACAATGCTGCCAGAACCATGCTCCATCTTCTTTATCGGCAAACTATCAACGAGTAGAACAATGTGCCATCTTCTTTATCGGCAAACTATCAACGAGTAGAACCATGCTCCATCTTCTTTATCAGTAAACTATCAACGAGTAAAGCCATGTTCCATCTTCTTTATCGGCAAACTATCAACGAGTAGAACCATGTTCCATCTTTATCGGCAAACTATCAACGAGTAAAGCCATGTTCCATCTTCTTTATCAGCAAACTATCAACGAGTAGAACCATGTTCAATCTTCTTTATCGGCAAACTATCAACGAGTAGAATCATGCTCCATCTTCTTTATCGGCAAACTATCAACGAGTAAAGCCATGTTCCATCTTCTTTATCAGTAAACTATCAACGAGTAGAACCATGTTCCATCTTTATCGGCAAACTATCAACGAGTAGATCCATGTTGCATGTTCTTTATCGGCAAACTATCAACGAGTAGAACAATGTTCCATCTTCTTCATCGGCAAACTATCAACGAGTAGAACCATGCTCCATCTTCTTTATCGGCAAACTATCAACGAGTAAAGCCATGTTCCATCTTCTTTATCAGTAAACTATCAACGAGTAGAACCAGGTTCCATCTTCTTTATCGGCAAACTATCAACGAGTAGAACCATGTTCCATCTTCTTTATCGGCAAACTATCAACGAGTAGAACCATGTTGCATCTTCTTTATCGGTAAACTATCAACGAGTAGAACCATGTTCCATCTTCTTTATCGGCAAACTATCAACGAGTAGAACCATGTTCCATCTTCTTTATCGGCAAACTATCAACGAGTAGAACCATGCTCCATCTTCTTTATCGGCAAACTATCAACGAGTAGAACCATGTGCCATCTTCTTTATCAGTAAACTATCAACGAGTAGAACCATGTGCCATCTTCTTTATCAGTAAACTATCAACGAGTAGAACCATGTTCCATCTTCTTTATCGGCAATCTATCAACGAGTAGAACCATGTTAACCCCTTCGTTATCAGTAAACTATCAACGAGTAAAGTCATGTTCAATATTCGTTATCGGTAAATTATCAACGAGTAGAACCATGTTCCATCTTCTTGATCGGCAAACTATCAACGAGTAGAACCATGTTAACCCCTTCGTTATCAGTAAACTATCAACGAGTAGAACCATGTTAATTCCTTCGTTATTGGTAAACTATCAACGAGTAGAACCATATGTTAACCCCTTCGTTATCAGTAAACTATCAACGAGTAGAGCCATGTTAACCATCTTCGTTCTATATGCTAATGTATTTGTTAAAGTGATATAGAATGTTGAAAGCGACGTTAAACCCTATTCACTCACTCACTATATTTGTTAAACCAATGAACCTGTACTGTAACCATAGTAACGCTGTCATGGATGTTTTTGATGTTCTTCACAAGCCATTGAAAATTCTGGATTTCCATTTGAAAATTTGAATTGATCAATGAAATGCTTAACACTGGAAGATATTTCACGTGATGTACCGTTGTTTCTGAAATACCAGTACTCAATTCTTGGTTGAATCTGCGGAATACAAAGAAACAAATCTGGTTCCATTCAGAAGACCTGCAAAGTACCAAGACTGATACTAGTTTTCATCTAACCGAATGTATAATGCTTTTTAAGATAGTACAACTCTCAGTTTCTACGAACGGGAAAATGATTATGTTGTATGAAAGGAACGTACTTGAAATCCACATACTCTGTTATACCGGCCGGTACAAAGCTCGAAATATCACGAAAGATACCCTGGAAAGTATGTGATGTGGTACTGGGTAGTGTGTTAACCCTATCTGGCCAGGGGGGAGGGGACATTATGGGCCCCCCTACCAAACTTTCTGCGCTATCTCCGGAACTCCGGGACTTCATAGTTTATCTTATTGGGGTCATTTTGAGCCCATTTGCATAACCCCCTGAACAGAGGATCATGGGTAAATTCAAGATGGCGGCCACATGGGGTACCAGAAAAGTGATGTTTGCGTCATATTTCTTCAAAATTTCTGCTTTTCCGCGATGAAAAGTGAGCAAAAACTATTTTATTTTACATCACATTGATATTTACTAATTTATCATGCAGTTTTTGCGGAGAAATTGCATAAATAAAAAATTCGGTAAAATCCGATCGAAAAATCGACCAAAATATGCCATTTTTGAAAATGCTGTCACTGTGATAAATAAATCCAAGATGGCCGCTTTGATGACGTCACAGTGACGCCGTTTTGAAAAACGGCATTTTTTGGCCGATTTTTCGGTCAGATTTTCCGAATTTTTTATTTTTGCAATTTCTCCACAAAAACTGCATGAAAAATTAGCAAATATTAATGTGATATGAAATAAAATAGTTTTTGCCCACTTTTCACTGCAGAAAAGCAGAAATTTTGAAGAAATATGACAAAAACATCACTTTTCTGGTACACCACGTGGCCGCCATCTTGAATTTACCCATGATCCTCTGCTCGGGGGGTTATGAAAATAGGCTCAAAATGACCCCAATAAGACAAACGATAAAGTCACGGAGTTTCAGCTCTCCATTTTTTGCCGTTCCGGAGATAGTGCAGAAAATTTGGTAGGGGGGCCATAATGGCCCCCCCAGGCCAGGTAGGGTTAAGTGTGTCTGACAGCGCTTCGTTACGTCTTACGTGAAGGGACATTCCTACCAAATGGGGTACCCGGTGCCAGGCTGCGTAGTGTAGCACTAAAACATCTCGTAGATTTGTGGTAAATTACATATTTTGGAGTTAACTTGCCTTTTCATTTACAGCAGTTCACCTCTAGATAGATAGATAGATAGATAGATAATCTTCTTTATTGTCGGATAAAGATTTTCAATAAACATAATCCATAGGCTGGTCGGTCCGGCATTTCAAAACTAGATATATAGACATATCAATAGATATATAAAACAGAAATAAATCTATGTACATACAATTTTACAGCATTAATATATTAATGAGGTGAGATGGGCAGATCGCATATTTTAAGTTTTATTGGCGATCGGGCACATTGAGCGCCGGCAATAGGGCACATTGAGCGCCGGCAATAGGGCACATTGAGTGCCGGCAATGGGGCACATTGAGCGCCGGCAATAAGGCACATTGAGCGCCGGCAATAGGGCACATTGAGCGCCGGCAATAGGGCACATTGAGCGCCGGCAATGGGGCACATTGAGCGCCGGCAATAGGGCACATCGAGCGCCGGAAATAGGGCACATCGAGCGCCGGCAATGGGGCACATTGAGCGCCGGCAATAGGGCACATCGAGCGCCGGCAATTTGACGATCCACCCCAAGCGTTCAATAGCCGCTTGAACTGGTCAAATCCTGTACAATGCTTGCTCCCCAAAGGGAAGGAATTATAACCTCTAAAGGATAAAAATTCAACAAATATATTATTATGACGAACTAGAGGAGAAAACGAGTGTTACAGTTACAACTATATGTGTACCGGTTCGGTCCATGTTTTTTGCTGGAGACTCATGTACATGTAGTTTGTGCCCAGCTCACCGGTCGCTCTGCGTATCTCATATAATAATGCCAAGAAACAAACGATTTACCTTTCTTTGAAGTGACCAGCATCCGCTAGTTCCTGCGAAGTGAATTGTCCGCGGAACTTTGACATAAGGGAAAATAACCCCAGCTCAGAGCCTAAAGCCACTCCAAGGGCAGTACAACCAGAAGTGAAGATTTGACCAAGTCTCGCCTCAAAGTCCGTAGTCTCTTTTGTTTTAGCCATCTTTTATCTGAGGAGAAAATGTGAAGCATTAAAATGTTGATGGAGAAATTCTGTGGTTGGTGAGGTATTGGATAACATTATAAATATTCCTGTATCTCTGACCCAGAGGTCCAAATTTGTCGTATTATGTGTCTTAGATTCTAGTTTTCGACGAAATTTTCAATACACGGAAGACATGACAAATTAAGGCAAACCAAACAGCATCACATGCGGAATGAGAGATTCATGCCTGTAACTGATTTTGGTTGTTGCTATTTATCTAGTGATTAGATGCACCGGCATATTCCTCATGATATGATACATGTTCGTGAATTATAAAATTTCTCCTATCCAGAGGAGCCTGCACAGTTTTAATGAATTATTTTCCTGTTCTGATAGTACAGATCTGGATCTTTTTGCTCCAATTCAATCTTTTAAGCACTCATTGCGTACAGTTTTATATAACTAATTTTCAATTATCACATAGTGAGGTTTATGTCAACTCTATGTAGATTTTTATCCTACATTCTACATGTGTTTATGTTATTTCTTATAGATCTTTTACGGTTAACTCTTACCTTTATAATATCGTCTTAGTTTTTACATGTCCTATCGAATTGTATGTTTTGCGAATTTATCTACCGCCTCTATACGTATATTATTTATGTTTTTTTTTTTCTTTTCTTAATTTATTGTCTTATCTGTTTATATAGTCTTTATTATTTAGTCTTAGTTTATGGAGCCTGTAAATGAGTCATCTGCTCTCTTAAATAATTAGATTGAAAATTCAATCTATCAGATTGGAATTAGTGACCAATCTATTCGACTGAATGTTCCATCTATTAGATTGAAAATTTCAATCTATTAGAATAAATTTTCTTTCTAAAACAGATCTATTTTATCGTTTTCAATCTATTAGATTGAATATTTTCAATCCGATGAAAGATTGGTCACTAATTTCAATGTGATAGATTGAATTTTCAATCTAATTATTTTAGAGAGTGGAGGGTTGGTCATCCTTGGAAATAAATAAAAAATAAATAGCTTTCACTGGAAAACAACCCTGACGGCACTGTTTCACAATGTTGATATGAAATTTGAACTCCATTTGAGTTCAAGGACAAAAATAAGTTGATGACATGTCAGTCATATTCGTACATCCAGTGGTTCTTAGCATATTTCATAGCCCTTGAGCTCAGTTGTTCATAATTGGATCGTCAGACCCCGTGTGTATTGTTTGGATACATAGTTCAATGTCAAACTCCTCAGTCTTGTAAACATATCGTTTATTATTACTCCAACCGTCTTTGTGTAATTCTCGTCATCTATTTCATTAGAATTGGAGCGATATGCAAAAGGAAGACAAAGATAGACCCGACGAAATCATGCAATGTACATGAATAAATGTGGAAATAGATTCAAAATAGGCGTAAGATGTCATGCTATGCTTAGAGATATATCAGTGTTGATTAATTTGCACCATGACCTAAGGTTAATGCCTTGAATTAAATGAGCAACATGAACAATTGTGATTTTCAGATATTTTGAGCTGAAAATTATGCAAATAGATTCAAAATAGGCGTAGGTGTTAGGCGTCACAAGAACCTTGGTGTTAACGAATTAGCATAATCGGCTAAGAATAATGCCCATTGTATGAGCAACCTGATAGAGCACGATTTTGGATGATAATAATATATATTTCAAACTGAAGACGAAGAGCTAATATATACAAAATGGGAGTAAGTTGATAGACTGAGATGTCAAACTTAAAACGGAACATTTTGAGCTAAAATACTGTCTTAAATTTGGAACAAATCAACATGGAAAATACAAGGGTCTTGGCTTTTGTCCGTTGATACAACAACGAATTTCGGCCAACTTCGCATGTTTCCAAAAAAAAAATGGTGTGACTTCCTGGGGAAGAATATTTCTGTGAATGTGGCAGATCGCATAAAAAACTGCCCTCGACAATCACCCACCCAATCGTCGAGAACACTATGCGTTTTCTTGGTTCCTTGGTTATTTTGGTCAGAAAACTACAAAATGATTTGTGTTACGGGTTCTACAGCATATTTTTACCTCCGTCGATCAGACGGAGGTCTAGGAGCGCAACGTGAAATCTCCCGCCAAATAATTGTCATATGGGGAACCCACGACTCATAGTATTTCCAATAGGGATCGTCATGGTTCCCGACGAAATCTTGAATTTTCTTTGGACACAAATGAATGCTTACGTCACAAAAGGTGTGTATCCTTTGCAGCGCTTCCACCGGGTCTCTTTATTCGAGGGTACTAAATTCGCGCGTGTACAGTATAGCTTCGCGCTGGTACAGATTGCCGGTTTTCGACGAAGACAAACCTGCGCTTTCATAAAGAGTAAATTTTCACGAAAGAAAAACTCGCATTCCAGATAGTATAATTGGAAACTTCCTCGAGAATCTCTGAATCGGCAAAAAGATAAAGGACGAGTGTCATTCACCAGGATGCGAGTCGGAAGTGAGAAGTCAAATTCAAAGTCAGAGGTCAAAAACGTAAAACTCCGAAGAACTCTCTCGGCTTTTTCTTTTCTTTTTTTTTTAGTTGGGGGGGGGGGGTGAGGGTTGGGGAGATAGCGACTGAAAAAATATATCTTCCCATGCTTCAATCGTTATCTGTGAATCCGATCAACAATTCATCGGAAGCTCGAACTGTGATACAGGCAAAAACTGTTGTTGTTGTAGTCTGGAAAAATAACTCTGCCTCACGAGGCGCTCTCTCGGCTTTTTCTTTTCCTTTTGTTTGAAGATGGGGGGGGGGGGGGGGAGAGATAGCGACTGGAAATATATATCTTCCCATGATACTTCAATCGTGCGCTCATGAATTCCACGGAAAAGCGGACATTGCTAAACAGCCCTTTTTCGCATAAAATTCACTCCACATTCTGTCGTAGACCCTATATTAGCATGCTGTTTGTTCTATTCGCTTCCTATGATCCCCGGGAACAAGCCAATAATAGAGAAGATGTGTTTTAATAGCGAAATATTTTTCCCGCAATTTTTTAACATGAAGAACTCGGGAAATTCTAAATTGTCAAAGAAGAAAAATTGCACTTTACTGAAAACTATACTATTTTGAAACATCTGCAGAAAAGATATGCATGTGGCGGGAGCTGTATACCTTAGTAAAAATAAGAGGTCAGAGTTTAATTTTCTAAGTAGAAGAGATAAATTCACTCTAGGAATATTTTTTTGAAGAAAATGTGTAATTAATAAAGCACTTTTACCGATAAGATTTAAAAAGCGCACTCGTGATTCCATCACGATTTTTTGTCGATTCCGTTACGGACTAGATTTAACCCCTGGGATGATCCAGTCGCGTTTTTCTCACGATGAAAAAAATCTTATCATCCTTGGGTACTGTATGTTAGCAAGAGATGTCATATAAGAATAGTCAGATTGAAACAGAGCAGCAAAAAAATAGACAAGCAACACTAGTCAAGAGTCCTGTCCGTTTCAGGTGATTCCGTCACGAACATTTCGAAGCATGATTTACTGAAAATGCTGGATCATCTGTAGATTTTTCATGGATCCGTAAACAGATGTCATATAGAATAGCAAACTAAACTTGAAACTACATGGGTATGACCACGGAACTTCCGAGTACATGACTTTGAATAAAGAAAAAGTCTTCCCAACGGTGAATCCGTCACGGTGGAATTCATGATCTGTGAATCCGATCAACAACCTAGCCGGACAATCTGTCAAAAATTATCCGTCGTCTGGGTAAGGTTGAAGGGTAATCGGAAGCTCGGACTGTGATACAGGCAAAAACTGTTGTTGTTGTAGTCTAGAAAAATAACTGGCATGCACTCTATGGAGAAGGGCCTCGTGAGGCACAAAGTGCAATTTTTGTTGTTGTTTATCTGCAAATCCGCTCAACTCGATGGGTATCTTTCACTTGTTCTCACAGTTGCCTGGCCTGTGTGATATTGGGTGGTCGAAGTCTACGTATAGTTTTTTTAGCTCATCTGGGCCGAAGGCCCGATGGGCTTATGTCATGGCCTGACTGTCCGTCGTCCGTCGTCCGTCGTGCGTCGTCCGTCGTCCGTTGTGCGTCGTGCGTAAACATCTTCTTCTCTGAAACCGCTTGGCCGATTAAGCTGAAACTTGGCATGCATGTTCCCCCCAATGAGGACACCAGAATTTGTTCATGCCGTGTCGATACGATTTTAAATATGGCCGCCATGGTGGCCATCTTGAATTTGCCATTGAAACATTGTTATCGCGATTTCTCAGGAACTACTGCATATATCTTTCTCAAATTTGGTACACAGGTTCCCCTTGGGGTCTAGTTGTGAAGATATCTGTTGTGGTCTGATTCACAAATCCAATATGGCCACCAGGCGGCCATCTTGGATTTCCTCATGAAACATTGTTATTGCAATTTCTCAGGAACTACTTTGTGGATCTTCCTCAAATTTGGTACACAGGTTCCCCTTGGGGTCTAGTTGTGCAAGATACCTTTTCTGCTCTGATTCGAACATCCAATATGGCCACCAGGCAGCCATCCTGGATTTCCCTATGAAACTTCGTTATTGTGATTTATCAGGAAGTACGGCATGGATCTTTCTCAAATTTGATACACAGGTTCCCCTTAGTGTCTAGTTGTGCAAGATGCTTTTGTGGTCTGATTCAGAAAGCCAATATGGCCACCAGGTGGCCATCTTGGATTTCGAAATGAAACATTGTTATCTCGATTTCTCAGGAAGTACTGCATGGATCTTTCTCAAATTTGGTACAGAGGTTCCCCTTGGGGTCTAGTTGTGTAAGATACAATTTGTGGTCTGGCACCAGGCGGCCATCTTGAATTTGCCAGTGAAATCTTGTCATCATTATTTTTCGTTAACTACTGCATGGATCTTTCTCAAATTTGGTACACAGGTTCCTCTTGGGGGTCTAGTTGTGCAAGATACCTTTTCTGCTCTGATTCGAACATCCAATATGGCCACCAGGCGGCCATCTTGGATTTCCCTATGAAACTTCGTTATCATGATTTATCAGGAAGAACCGCATGGATCTTTCTCAAATTTGATATACAGGTTCCCCTTGGGGTCTAGTTGCGCGAGATACAATTTGCGGTCTGATTGAAAAATCCAATATGACCACCAGGCGGCCATCTTGTATTTCCAGATGAAACATTATCGCGATTTCTCAGGAACTACTGCATGGATCGTTCTCAGATTTGGTACAGAGGTTGCCCTTGGGGTCTAGCTGTGCAGGATACCATATATGGTCTGATTGAAAAATCCAATATGGCCACCAGGTGGCCATCTTGGATTTCCCCATGAAATTTTGTTATCGTAAATTCTTAGGATATTACTGCATGGATGTTGATACACAGGTTCCCCTTGTGGTCCAGTTGTGCAAGATACCTTTTTTTGGTTCATTTCGAAAATCCAATATTGCCGCATCTTGAGTTTCCCATGAAACTTTATCATAAAATCTCAGGAAATAACTGCATGGATCATTTTATAGTGTTCAGGGGGGACAACACAAGTTACAAACTCATCTATTGCAGTTCTTTAGTAAAAATTTCTCACAGCTACTTTCTCCAGTTACAGACAGATGACCTACAGTGCCGTGGCACTATCTTTTACATCTTCGCAGACAGATGGGGGTATCTCTTGGTTAGGCCATACCTCACCAGAGATTACTTTCATTGGAAAAATGTCCTGTTACATCTCATTGCCATCGTAACAACCCAGTCGCACATATTTCGTACTCGACATGTCTCCCCCTGGTGCATATACCCACAAAATATTGGAATCGTAGGTTAAAAACTGTCCAATGTACTGTCCGGACACAAAGTGGACAGACGGACGAACGACTGCAATCACATAATAAAAATTGGTTCTGGTTATTGCTTATACAGCTTACTGACAATCACACATTATATTTTGGTATAATTGCCTTTATTCCATAACCTCCAATTACAATCATGAATTTGCAGCTTGACCTCCTGTGAAATCGACTATGTTGCCATTTTGTTCAGGGGAGACAACGCAAGTTAGAAAATCATCTATTGCAGTTCTTCAGTAAAAATTTCTCGCAGCCACTTTCTCCAGTTATAGCCAGATGAGCGCTACAGTGCCGTGGCACTATCTTTCAATAAATTATGGAAATTAATATAAACATATATTTTTTTAAATAGATTTGTTTATAAGTGTATTTTTCATTCATCTTTGGCTCAATTAAAGTCATTCTTTAAAATGTGAAGCCGAGTTAATACAGTTTTTAATTATCTACCAAACCCTGTCCTCTATGACATAGAATAAAAGAGAAGTTGGGAATAGAACCGCTCAACACAGTCATTTCTAAACATCAAGTTGTACATAAGTATTTTTACTTACTCTGTATAAGCTGAGGGCATTTTTGTGGCTTTTGAAAATTTTGAGATTTTTGCGAGTCTGTCCATATTTAACTAAGCGACGTCCAAGCGAGCTAATGTACGCGCGTTATATTCATATCAAGTATGGTGCGGCTTGTGTTCAATGAGGCTTGGAATGTTTATACAATTAATTTTCTTCTCACTGTTACACAATAAATATTTGCTGCGTGGAATCCAGTCATTTGTTCCATAGGGGCAATATTCTCATCAGCCATCACCATTCAATGTGAATGTGATACATGTACAAGTCCATGGTCATTGATACAGTAAGGTGAAGGCGAAGGTGACCTGTAACACCAGTATACAAAATTATACCAAGCGCATTGAATCCTCATCATATGATGTTGAGACAGATCAGAACGAAGTGTCGGTAAAATGAGGTGTGTTTTGAAGAGCATTCTCTCATCAATGATGATGCTATACTGTACACATACAAAATATGAAGTGTTGCTGTGTTGGGCCTATAGCACAAAATCACAAGCAAGTTGGTACAACTAGGCACACAGGGTCTCATTTCTGTCGCTAACGTGTTGATTTGGGTGAGGGGATCCTCTCATGGGGAGGTGTGGGTGGGATGGGGCCTAATGTCTCAAGCACTTTTCCAGGTTTTCCATCAATATACTCTATTCCATACCCCAATATTTCAAGCACGTCAAATGAAACAAAAATTATTTGCTGGGAATGTGACTTTCACGTCCCTGTCTGGACATGCTAGTGAGGAACCCTCAATCCCAGATTAATTACCATTGATGAAGCTAACGTCCAACAAATGCAAAATTGAGCTTGGCATCCGGCCGTATGTTATTCAGTGATGTATTACGCTACGGACCCTGTTGCCTCGACGGAGGTCTTTGCGCTCATCCAGCGCTTGTTTTAATTATAGATGATCTTATGTGCGATCAAAGTCAAATAATTCCTTGATTATATCCTCTTTGTTGTGTTAGGTCCGGCAAATGTGTTCACGATACCTGAAGTTAACACGGCATAGCGAAGAAGTCGATGGGGAGTATTTGGAAGGTTGTTGTCGGACGATAATCAGAATGCAACAAAGACAGAGCTGAAATAGTTTATTCAAATGTAAGACTTGTTTGTATATATGAACGTCTCACATGTTGTAAGACATGTTGGTATCGTGACGTGCATTTGTCTACGAAACTCTCTAATACATGTTTTTGGAAGTGGACTCGGGTGTGTTAACATGACTGGATTGCAGGTACTTCTCAACTCAGGAACCCAGACAAACACATTATATGTGATGGATGAATGAAGATTTAATTAAATCAATTCCATATCAACTTTGTATAATATTGCAGATAAATTAGATGGTTTCAATTTTGGTACTTTCATAATTTAGAAACAATTTTACACAGCCAGAAAAAGGTGCTAACTATCACCCCGGAAAGGTGATGAGTTAGAGCCATCACGCTTTTTCAATATCACCTTCAAAACTGATGGCTATCGATGTGACACAAACAGATATAAGGAGATCGATAGAAAGGGCATATGTTCTCAAATTCTCCAGCTAATAGTGAAGTGACGATGAAGCATATATCCAACATGTCAAAAAACACATACATGTTAGATCAATTGACCAAAAGGGCAAATGAAGTATTCAAACATTCTTGCTTGAAACTATTCAAATCTTTTAATGTTTACTGATTTATAAACAAATCAAATATTTAGTTTGAACGTTGTATAAACATTAACTAGAAAGGATATATAACAAACAATGTATTGGGATCTGCTGTGTGAAATAAAAAGAGTTACACAGGCAATGCCTTCATGGGACAATACACATTACAAAAGGAGAATTCAAATCCCCTCTGAGCCTAGAATATAACATAGAATAAACCTAAATACTGATGCATGGTAAACCAAGTTACATCACCAAAACAGTGTAAGATCATCTCCAGACTTTAGACTATGTTAAATTTGTGACATCCGTTAAAAACAAAGCACTACAAGTTACAAATAACTTTGCAGCTAAATTTGCCTAGAATACACAGTAAAATCTCAACATACTGTTACATTGAACCGTTAACAAGTTAATTGCAAATAGTGTTTAACTCTCTCACCTGTTTACAAAAGATAAAGATGCAGACTGCAGCTCGTGTCTTCCCTCAGTGGCAGTTGGAACAGAAGAAAACAATGTACCATGTTCTCAATAGTTTTGAAGGCAAAATCACATGACCTCCTTATGTAAACAGATGAGGCTCTGTACAGGGGGAGATCCATATATTTACTCTAAACTAGTAAACAATCAGAGACTAAAGTGACCAGTCTCTGATGGGTCACATTCACCCCTCCTTAAAATAGGATTTTTTTAGCCGAAATCCAGATCAAAAATTCCCCACACCACCGAAGGAGTCAGTCTCACAGACTGCTAGGTGAAAGTAATAAAAAATACAAATATCCTTAATTGGTATGAATAAAAACAGACAAACAAGAAGGTGTTAAATATTCACGCGAGCAGGAGTACCCATAAATATATGTAAATGTAAATTTATAAAGAAATGTGATTCAAGATAGTGTTTGAAGAGGTGAATTTCATGTGTAATGGGACTACCAACAAGCAGTATGCAATGAAAATAAAAAGATGAATATGCCAAAAGTATTTAAGAGTTTCATACACGGACAATACATTCACTACGCAGCTTATCACGGTAGCTAGTAAATATACCTGATAGCAAACGTATAGGACATATTTCATCCAGAATACGACCAATGCGATTGGCTGCTCATTACATGTCGATCTTTGCTTACATGATGAATAACGACGATTCAATTATAAGATAGCTCACTAGTCAATTATAGTAAATTCCCAGACAATTAAAAGACACGTTTACAGTTCCTCACACAATTTATGGTACCGTCGTTGCTCGTAAATTGAAAATGTTAACACTAAATGTTGGTAAAACTACAAATGAAAATGTAAACATCAAACATATTTCAAGAATGTAGACGACTGGAGCAAAAAATCAGCAGACAGCAGAACAATACAACTGAAATATCCAGAGGGAGGTGACTTAAAACAAAACTCTGACACATATTCATATAATGTACCCGGTATCAGCAGTTCCCGTATAATCGTTATCAGTCAAAGGTAAACCGGTGTGAAGGCTAAGAATGCCCGGTGTCTTGGAGTGTCCGGCTCCTATCTTTTAACCCAGCTAGGACATTTTCTCCACATTTGAGGTAAGTGTCCGTCCTTAGCTGCAATAGAAAGGATATGAAAAGGGACACTAATCCCCAGGACACTCCTAGTCATGACACCGGCACCCTGCTTCATCCCAGGCATCTAAATATAATAACAGGTAACGTTATGAGGTCCTGATGGAACGTGATCCTTCATTCTGATTTAGAGAAACCCAAATCATCCATTTGACATGGATGCACATTATGCACATATAGTGCCATAAATATCTCATATATTGTATGAGCACCATGGTCTTTGTCAACTAACACCAACCCATTAACCAAAACCCAATGTAAAATTTCCTTAACCATAAATAAAAGACACATAGACAAAGGGGATATGTGAATATGAGGGAAACATTAACACAGATCTATATCAGTTACAGACTGTCAAACAACTCGAAACAGTGACAAGCCATACATTTGCCGACATCCAATCCATAGATACTATATACTGTATATCAAAGGAAGTGAGAAGTTCTGAAAATTGTCAGGAAATTAAGCGCGTAATGTGTTGATAAATGTACAGATGTCTCCAGGTTAATTCCACAGATTTATCAATCTGAGGACGAGGCTGCATCAAGATATGGCATGGCTCAAACTAACCACACAACGAGTGTTCGTTAGTCCCTCAGATGCAGATTAAAACTCATGTGAAATTAAAACTGAATAATATTAACGTCTACGCGTGGTGAACTGTCAAAACATCTGTAGTTGCCAAAACTGTCAAAATTGCCAAACAGTTCTCCAATATTCAATCTCTAAAGTTTATCCATGGCAACTATATTATTCCAGTTTAATATTGGGATATGTAGGATAGGCTATAATCAGAGAATAGAATGAGAAATATAGTCTCGGTGTTTATCTGAAACTCAAGATTGCCCAGGAAATTTCAAGCAAGTGGTCTCAGATCCCATTGCCAAACCACAGGCTTATTCTCCAGGCATCAATCTTCCGTATCCCAGATAACTGCAGCAAGCCTAGAGACAATCACCAAATACAGGACACAAGGTCATAAGGGACTAGAAATTGAATAATAGGACAACATTTCTTATCATCTGAACAGTGTTATCTCGCTAGTAAACTAAACTCTGGTTATATCATAGCCTTCCAATCCACAAATATCCAAACACGATTACGGAGATGCCAAAGTCACTTTGAGATAAATTAAAGCTAAATCACACATATAGGCCATCTGATAAAGCCGAAAGAACTAATCAAGTAAAGAAAGCTCGTGTGAAACACGGGCAGAGCATTTCCCCAAATATATGTATAGAACATAATTTGATATATGACCCTTAAAGCAGTAAGAACTTAGGAATAGTACCAAGGCTACCAAAGAGCTCGTCTGACCATATGAATACAACACCTGTAACGATTACCATAACATGAAATCATAGTATATTTGTCATTCAATTAGGTAATTAATACCTAATTAAATATTACCTGAATAAATCATTTTGTAATATCCCCTTCACAATACTCTAAACTCGCACTAACATTGGGTTCAATTGGTAAAGTATTGATGAATATAGCACCCCTAATGTAATTTGCCGTAACGTGAAATCTTAGCATATTTGCTATTTAATTAGATAATTAAGCGAACTAAAGATTGATGTAATGAAGCCATTCTGCGCAACATCCCCTTCGGAACACAACAAATGTTGAGCCTGCTGGGTTTAGTCACAAAAATGGAGACCCTAATGATTGCCATATGAAATATTGGCATATTTTGCTATTTAATCAGCTGATTAGGTTAATTAATATTCACGAAATGTAGCCATTCTGAAACGTTTTCCTCAGGATATCCAATATGATATGTAAGCCAAGTATGGGCACAATCGTATAAGTAGTTATGAATACGGCACAACTAATGAATGAGTGAGTGAGTGAATGTGATTTAACGTCGCTTTCAACACTATTTCAGTCATATCACGACGTTTGGTTCCTATTCCTTTTCATACCCGGAAACCACACAGATAGGATCCTATTCCTTTAACACAGGACCCCATTCTTTTTCAAACCCAAGAAGCCCACGGGTGCCCCAGTTAGTCGCCTTTTATGACAAGTTCTCTGAGGAGCTGAGGCCTATTCTTACCATAACCTGGAGTGTGTACATCGACACCCCAGGTCAGTCCCCGGCAGCCGCAAACGACCACCTAATGCTTCAACATGAATCATAGCATATTGTCCAGTTAATTAGTTAATTATGATAATTAAATATTGACGGAATGCAGCCATTCTTCAGCATCCCCTTCCGAACATCCCATATGATATGTATGCCAAGTATGTGCACAATCAGGCTAGAATTTATCAATAGAGCCCCCTTAACATTTACTGTCCGGTAATGTCACATTTTGTCATTATATGATTTTTCTTCGATTTGAATGAAGAATGGGAATGTTTCTTTTTCTAAGTGTTTGAATAACAGAGTTGAAAAGTGAACTTTCTGTGACTGATAATTAGGGGAATTACTGTAACATGAAATTGTAGTAAGTTAGTTAAGTCAGCTGATTAAGCTAATTAAATATATCTGAATGCAAATCTGTTTGAACATCCACCTCGCAACATTCCGAATAAAGCATATGGAACAAGTATTCATAGAGATACCAGCAGTAGTATAAGTGAATCTGGTCTAGGATTTAGGTGGAGTAACTCTGGGCCGCAAGGCCGCAGGTCAAGAAGAGTTATCTCCCCTGATTCGTAAATGATGTCACATTCGGTCACGTGAGATCCGGGTCACAGGTCACATCCGGGTCAAAATGTCAAAGGTCACTTGCGGTCACGTGACGGCACAACAAGAGTTATCTGCCCCTACATAAGACCCCAGTGACTTCCATTGTGAATCTCCCGGAGTGCATGTCATCAAACAGGGTCCCCGACAATATCGCCATCTATATGCCCAGCATAAATGGCAAGTTGGGTACCCTCAGTTTCTCCACATATCCATACAGCGAGAGAAGGGAAAACGTATTGGCACGAAAAAAATACATGAATCCATGGGAAGTGAGACTTATAGTAATAAAGATAACCTATAGGTATTGTACGATGCTATTATGACGAGTCTTGGATCAGTGCGACTACAGGGTTGAGCGTGTCGTGTCCAGTATATCTCCGTAAAAAATAAGCACATACACTGGCGGCGCTGCTGTGGGAATTCCCCTTTTAGCATCGATGGTGCTGCCATCTGGAGAGAAGGAAGACAACTCGGGCTAGGCTAAACCTCTGTGGGCCAAATTCCGGGTGATCTCACCTGAGTCGAACAATTGCATGTTAATCTATGCATATATGAGATAGGGGGGTTATATTTTATTTCTTGTGGATTTTACTATGGGTGTGGCATCTTGTTTTCTTTGTCTCACCACGTAGAACACGAGGGGAGGGATCTAGAAGCTAATTAGTGAATTTTTTTGAAAAATTCAGGTAGGTCTGATGGGGTGGATAGGCCCATACTGGCTCAGTGAACAATGTTGTCCCAATGGGAAACCCGCTCATGGACATTTGCGGTATGAGTTGTGGCATCTTGTTTTTCTCGTCTCACCACGTATAACACGATGAGGGTGATGTCGAAGCTAGGCGGTGAATTTTTTTTGAAGGTCTGGTAGGGTGGATAGGCCCATACTGGCTCAGTGGACAATGTTTGTCCCACTGGGAAACCCACTCATGGACATTTGCGGTATGGGTTGTGGCATCTTGTTTTTCTCGTCTCTCCACGTATAACACGATGAGTGGGATCTCGAAGCCAAGGGGTAAAACTTTTCGAAAAAAATCACTGTGCGCATGCGCATCGAGCAAGTAGCGCTGTTGTGAGTGTTTTGGGGTCTAGGGGACCCAGTGGTCCGATTGGGTCGTATGAGATCTTATTTTGAAGCTGTTGTGAAGGAGCATCCGACTGGACTAATGTTTCGTCCGTTTATATCATTCTGTGCATGCACAGTTTGGCCGCAGTATAGAAAGCAGGCATTTTGGGGGTGCCAGGAGATCTGTTGAGTGATTGAGGGACCATCCGTGGTCCACATGCACAGCCTGGGGTATCAGTGTGAAGGCTGGCGTGTATTTTCATTGAAAGTTGCATCAATATGCGCATGCGCAGTTGGGGTGTAGTGAGTAAAGTGGTAATCTTGGGGGTGCGTGGGGGTATCATATTGAAGCTCTCGTGGTATAGGCCACGACTTGGGGGATGACCATGTCATCTGTGGCGTCATTGGTGACGTCATTAGTGGGAGTAGTAGCCAAAGGGAGCATTTTCGGGATGTTTGGGGTGGAGATGGACCATCCGTGGTCCGAACGCTTCGTGTGAGGTGTCCTCTTGTAGCAACGCCTGCCAACGCCAAGCTTAACGCTTCAACGCTCTGATGATTTAGCCCTGAGGCTCTGATTTGCTAGATCGAAATGCGGTGACGTCCGCCAACACCTGTCGTTACGCATTACGCCCTAGCATAACGCCTTGAGGTCATGATGTGAACCGGTGAGAGAACAACAACAATAACAAGGTTGACAGGTCAATCATTTTATTATCCCCTCCAGTTCATCATACCCACACTGGGGGAGCCGCGTTTGGTATGTTTACAACTCAGGTACTCTTGTCCAATCAGAGGACGCCATTTGACGCTGCATCTGTCATATTCGTTCTTGCCCGATAGATGTATTCTCGGCTTCTCTTGTCCATCAGAAGTCGCCATTTCAGAAAGTTCAATCTTCGACCATGTTCGCTCTGATCCGTTTGCTCTAATAATCGTCGGGCAGGCCAGGATACCGTTGAGGCAACACATCCTCAAACAGTTGTTTGCGAATTTTGATCACATTTTCAAGCCCTCGGTGGATGATAACCGCATATCCTCTTCCAGGTGGCACTTGGTTTCCACGAAGGATCAGTGCGTGGGGTCGCCTTTATTTTCAAGCGGCAGCAAGCTATACCGTTCATAGATGGTCATAGCTGTTTTCTTGATGCAGGAGCGCATTTCGGTGTCTGCCTGTAGTAAGTTATCCTGTTTACCGGCTTCGATTACAGCAGCATAACTATGAATAGCTTCATGCACGATACGATCACAAAAGGTAGGTCCTTTCTCACTTCCCTGGTATAGGTTGACTATCTGAGACCAAGCTCTCTATATCAGTAGATGGACTCTCAACAGTCTCTGTTTCAGTATCTGTCGATGGACTATCAGCAGTTTCTGTATCAGCATCCACCTTAATGGACTCGGGATTCCCCTTTTGGGATGCTAGAACTTGGGTCAGTGTTTCCGTATGGTTTAAATGATAATGTCAGTGGGCTTGGCAATGCTACAAACCGCCGCTCAAATATTTCCAACATTACCCTGCTATTTTAATAATTACAAGCGTCTAGTCCGTCATTCATAATCCAGCCGTCGTCCATTAGAGAATATCCGCGTCCATAATCCAAAGACCTATTCCATATTCCATGTAACAGTATTAGCACCAAATTCAAAAAGACAATCATAGTATACATAAACATAGGCTTGTTTTCTGCAAGAGCGAAGCGGTCAACAGTTTTCAATGATGCCGGCAAGACATAATGATGTTCCAAAAATATCAAATCCGTATCGCTGATGAGTATTCTTAATCCATAATATTCGTTGTAAAGTCGTCATCTAAAGAATGATGTATCTCAGTCACGCTTTGATTGTGACTCTTCATATGAGTACCATGAGGATCTTGAAGTACATGGGTTCATACGGCCCCTAGCCGCGGGTTAAGCGGAATTAGACACAAGTTACGAAACGTAGCGCAATAGATCTTGCACGCTACGTTCGTATTTTGCTATCAGCATGCGATATGTATCGCCAAATTTGAGAAACTTTGAGTGGAGGCGCTTGGTGGAATAGCCCTGTTTTATAAGTTTCTGCAACAATGTTTTGTGACATTGATTAAAATCGTCACATTTAACACAGGATCTAGCCAATGCTACTAAGCGAGATATGGACACAGGATCTAGCCAATGCTACTAAGCGAGATATGTATACGCCATATGCAGGTCCCACTGGAATATTACTGTCCAGAAAGGGATAATTTACCATGTCGAAATTGTAATCATCTCTTTTGTCATACAGTCGACGAGAGAGAATGCCCGCTTCATTTTTATAGAGATAGAGATCTAAATATGATATGATGTGCAACGGAGACATCGCAGCCATGGTTGGCGTAAGTTTAATAGGTCGATGATTCACGATCATATCACTTTAAATTGCCTAGTGGGTTTAACTAACACACTCAATAGTATACATAGCTTACGTACAGTTCTGTATGCGTTATCTCTGAACGCTTTAGATCATATAACCAGAGATATACAACAATCTGCGTCTTCATGAAATATAGCACCACCCAAAATCACTAAAGTATGTCAAGATATAGCGTATTTTCGGTTGTATCTTCCAGTGAACATAATCGAAACATCTCAAGATCGGCTTTTCTTGAAACTCAACTACTTAGATAAAGGACTGGACATTATTAATTTACCTCGAATCCTGAATGATCCAGTACGCAACGCTGTACCAAACTATTTCAAGTTCACAGAACCTCCTTGCTTTTCATATAAGTATACTAATTCTATAGCCACCAAAACATTCAATTACTCTAATGCTGTCAAGGAGTTTGACTGGAACTTATACACGGCAGGAGGCTATCGTTGTGATTGTGAATCGTCGAACTTTATCTATACACCATGCAGACATATTGTGACTGGTGACCTTGATGTGATGAGTTATAAGGACCTAAAATTACTCCTGATGAAAGTTCCTAAATATAGAGAGCCGAGAAGAATAAATCTGAAGGCCGACCAGAAGATAATCCTGTCTACATTGGAACAGTACGTTATTGATTGGTCTAAGCGATAAAAAGTTGAACCTACAGTACTCGCTAATTGGCTGGACCCCATCAAGTGCAAGATCGTTGAAACAATCCGCCATATTGACAGAAGTACTCTTCCCCAAGCGGAACAAGTACTGAGAAACCTGAATTCGCAAGATGTTCTAGCACATTTGCAGAGTAAATTCGTCGTAGTTCAAGCAGACAAAGCTCCAAGTTATATAATATTCATATGTAAATATTGCTATTATCAGGTGCTGGTTAAAGAATTGAGTGTAGACATATCATCATCAAATACGTCTACTTACTCCCAAACTTCATTTTTAGTCTGGAATATTTATTTAACAATCACAAAACGTTTTTCAGGGAAAGAGGTATTTGTCTTCCAACCAATCTAACGACATAGCTAAACTACTGAATTCACAAAATGCATAAATCACCATTAAAGCTAGATTCATATCTGGTTCTAGAAGCTGCACCACCAAGCTTCTTTCAATCTTATTGACAAATAGAAAATATTGACAAAATATACAGAGAGTGCAGCGAGTCCGTCGAATGATACCGAAACAGAGACTGTTGAGAGTCTATCTACTGATATAGAGAGCTTGATCTCAGATAGTCAGCATACATCCCAGAGAAATCAGAAAGAACCTACCTTTTGGGATCGTATTGTACATGAAGCTGTTTATAGATATGCTGCGGTAATCGAAGACTTACACCGAAATGCGTCGCTGCATCAGAAAAACAGTCATAGCCATCTATGAACGGTATAACCTGCTACCGCTTGAAATGAAAAACGACCCTACGCGCACGTCCATCATGAAGATCAAGCGTCACTTGGAAGAGGATATGTGGTTACCACCCACCGAGGCCTTGGAAAATGCGATCAAAATGGGCAAACAGCTCTTTGAAGATATGTTTCCTCAACGGTATCCTGGCCTGCCCGACGACGATTAGAACAAACGGATCAGAGCGAACATGGCCGAAGATTGAACATTCTGAAAGGGCGACTTCTGATTGGACAAGAGCAGCCGAGAATACATCTAACTGTAACGGGCAAGAACGAATATAACAAATGCACCGCCAAATGGCGTCCTCTGATCGGACAAGAGTACCTGAGTTGTAAACATACCAAACGCGGCTCCCCCAGTGTGGGTATGATGTACTGGAGGGGATAATAAAATGATTGACCTGTCATCCTTGTTGTCTCACCGGTCTACATCAAAGCCTCACGGCGTTATGCTAGAGCGTTAAGGCGTAACGACAGGTGTTGACCGGCGTCACCGCATTTCGATGGGTTAGTGTCAATTCCATGAAATATCTAAACGAGAGATCCTGAAGGATCTTGGCGCTCATCATTGTCCGATGATTGTAAGCTAATGACAAGATGTTCTTTTTGTCCATTGTGACTAAGAACAAACGATTGATTTGTAATTTTGTTGCAGAATTTCGAATTTGAGCAAAAAAGGGACACTGGAAAACACCAAGATATTATCTTTATAAGTTTCAGGAGTTTCAAGATTTTAAGAAACTGTACTTAATGTCGGTTCTTATAGTACAAGTGAAACGAACAAAGTTAGTCTGAAACTGAATGTCTGGACGATCCCTCGTATTCGTTTTGTAGTATTTTTTTTGTACGTGTCATCAGATACTGGAAGCGAAGATAAATCTCTTTGACACTGGCATGTGCTATGAAACATACCTTAAAGATTTTATAATTCGGAACGAACGCTAATTCCGTTCTGTTTACTGGGCTAGTTTGAGACATCTTTTTCAAGATACCATGCTCGAAAATAGTAAGATGGTAAACAATTTAATACTGAAGTGATCAGTGCAGTAATTTTGAAACATTGAAAGTGTCTGAATCCTAATTATCTCCATTGGATCGAACACGCAGTAGTCTACAGTTTTCGAGTTGTGACGTTGCGTCACAAGAGTGACGTCCCTTCATGCAGCCGACCCGTCAGCAGACGAAACGGTGGGGCAGTTCACTTGCAACGGCATGGACTAAAAGTAAACTGATTTAAAATTTGAAGAAATACATTTTAAGTCGGAACCATTTGAACTCCTTGATATAGAAGGTGAAGGTATGGATATTCTCTATACTCAATGTGAAGAAAAAATGCCCCACCGTTTGATCCGTCGACTCTTGTGATGAAACATCACAACACGGGAATACCTTATTAATTTAAAGCGTATACAACTTGGATGTATCGAATCGGACCAAAAAATGTATCTTGCACAAAATTTCTACCAAATTTCAGAAAGATCCATGAAGTAGTTCCTGAGAATTCACGATAACAATGTTGTAAGGGGAAGTTCAAAATGGCCGACTGGCGGCCATATTGGATTTTCGAATCGAACCAAAATAGGTATCTTGCACAACTAGACCACAAGGAAAACCTGTGTACCAAATTTGACAAAGATCCATGCAGTAGTTCCTGAGAATTCAACAAGTTTCATGGGGAAATTGAAGATGCGGCCATATTGGATTTTCGAAATGGGCCGAAAAAGGTATCTTGCACAACTAGACCCCAAGGGGAACCTGTGTACCAAATATGAGAAAGATCCATAGAGTACTTCCTGAGAAATCGCGATAACGTTTCATGGGAAAATCCAAGATGGCCGTCTGGTGGCCATATTGGATTTTCGAATCGAACCAGAAAATGTATCTGGCACAACTAGACCCTAAGGGGAACCTGTGTCCCAAATTTGAGAAAGATCCATGCAGTAGTTGCTGAGAAATCGCGATACCAAAATTTCATGGGGGAAATCCAAGATGGCTGCCTGGTGGCCATATTGGGTTTGTGAATGGGAGCAGAAAAGGCATCTTGCACAACTAGACTCCAAGGGGAACCTGTATACCAAATTTGAGAAAGATCCATGCAGTACATGTATACCCCCATAGCCAGTATGGGCCTATATGGGCCTATATACAGACCTATCTGGTACTTTTCGAAAAATTTCACCGCTTAGCTCCGGGACCCCTCCCATCGTGTTTTTCGTGGCGAGACGAGAAAAACAAGACCAAACAACCCATAGTAAAACCCACGAAACATTTCCCAGTATGGACCTATCCCATCCCATAGTCAGTATGGGACTATATGGGCCTATATACAGACCTATCCGGTACTTTTCTAAAAATTTCACCGCTTAGCTCCGGGCACGTGTTTTTCGTGGCGAGACGAGAAAAACGAGACCAAACAACCCATAGTAAAACCCACGAAAAATTTCCCAGGCTGGTCCTATACCCCCATAGCCAGTATGGGGCTATATACAGACCTACCCGGTACTTTTCAAAAAAATTCCCCGATTACCTCCGAAATCGTGTCTTTTTTGGCGAGACGAGAAAAACAAGACCAAACAACCCATAGTAACATAAAAAAAACTGACCCCCCCCCCACTCCATATAGGCATTTTCCCGTATATTGTATAATACATATAATTTTAAGAGTCCGTGTTCCGCTTTTTTATTTGTTTTTTTTTCTGTGAAAACACCCATGACTGGATAGCCTTGGAGGAGAGCTTCAGCTCTCCTCCAGGCGTATTTGAGAATATGTCTGGAAAATATTCCCCCGGCTTCCCACGTTTTTGGGACTACTTTCTGTCCACGGAGGCAGACCGCATGACCACCAGACCGCATCACCGCGGAGGAATTCGACGTTAAAGGTTGCCGTAACTATAGTGAACTTTGCGGGGAGCTCTCTTGTGTTGGAGGTAGTTTTTGGTGTCTCGAGTTGGTGGCGCCCCCTGTCGGAACTGTCCGTGACCTCCCCAAGAGTTATCTCCCCGGTAAAAGTTGGCTTTAGAAGGGTAGACTATACTACTCAAGTAAATGGCATTTGGAAACGTGCATTTTGGTCGATATATAGGGCTGGGTGGTGCTTAGTTTGTTCGTCATGATATGACTGAAATAACGCTGAAAGCGACGACAAATCCTATTCACTCACTCGCAGCCATTTAGTAACTTGGCCACATCATCTGTATATTTGTCAACCTGCCCACAGTTGTTACAAGTTTTCAAACTTCTATCTTCACCTCTAACATTTTCTCGTGATGTTAATATATAAAATACGCTTTAAGTACATTACATTTTGATCGTTCAATATTTCGACTTTTATTCCACCTTTATGTTGAGCATAGATATAGACATTCAAGTATATTTGGTGGACAAGTGTCTCATATAATTACAGAGAGTTTATCTTGGACGTATGTCAAAATGTCCATCACGCGGAGTTTCAATGATACTACTTTACTACGCGAAATTAGTCAGTGGATCTGATTAATCATGTTAATATAGTTACACACTTACAGGCGATGAACTGAAAGAGGCAGACCAAACTCGACCAACTCCCGAAGAATTCAGCATAGACCACAGACAGCCACAACAGGAGGAAGCCTGGTATTATTGTTACGAAGATCACAGCATACATTTTCTTGTAACCAATTATTGAGAGGAGCAGCGTAGTTGGAATAGCCATACCGAGGCCAGCGGTGTTCGCCGATGCCACAAACTCCACTGAAAGAATAGGGAAGATAAAAATACTGTGATATGGTCAGTATAGACATTCAGCAGTCTGTCCTCGTCCAAAACGAATTTTCTCCTCTATTGTTGGAATATCTTAATCTCATGACACTGTTAGCACAAAAATCCATAAACTAAAAATTATAATTCGAAAAGTGTGACTGTACATGTTTATGTATACTAAGTTTAAGTACTCTATTCTAATATTGTTGTATGGAATATGGAACAGGTCTTTGACTTATGGACGCAGATATTCTTTAATGGACGACGGCTGAATTATGAATGACGGGGTTTTTATTAGGCGACAAGCATTCGTGGCCCTTCGAGTTGAGAAAGACCATGCGCGATGTGTGTCCCTACGTAATCAGTGCTAGTATACACAACATAACTACATCCAATTATTTGAGGCATTTCCTCGATGGCTTTGAGATGAACCGAGAAATTGCTCGACTGAGATCTGGATGGCGGAATTAGGACCCATGTCTATGTGTCCCAGGTTCCTCCCGATTCTACCTCGATCTGAATTTCTCGGTTTTCTAGATGGATATGAGATTGATCGGTTCGTGTATTGCTTTCGAGAATTTGGCTGTTTTTAATCCGCGGCGATGAGATTGTTCTATTGGAACCACACTGTATACGCATATCGCGACCAAAAATAGAATCCCGATAACGGAGAAATCTGATAAAATAATTAGAAACAATGTTTCGATAGCGTAACTGTTTTAGACGATTGCAAATGAATGCATTTGAAGAAATAGATTCTATATCTACGAAATCTAATGCTACGTAAATTAGTTCGACGCACTAAATACACCTTCAATAATTATTCTATTTTAAGTATTCTTTCTATTGGATTATATGATCTCGGTGAATAGGCACAATGAGGGAAAATATTGGGGTATTTCATATGGTCAGGTCACTTCCTTGAGAGAAATAAAGAGATATACTGGGTGAAATAATTGGGGTGAAATACCGAGGTACAATCCATATATGATTAAGAGAAGTTTGGATGATATAGATACAGATGTAAGGATATATCACGGGGAACAAATATTCATTACCAGTGGTTATGTTTTATTGGTACGAAGGAGCATGTGTAGGGTGGTGTGGGGGAACTGGTTGCACGGCTTACTCTGTATGACCAGTGCACATTGTAGTACGATGGAGTGCCCAATCAAACCAAACGAAACCATTATCCAAGAAATTAATTTGAACCACAAATATCGGTGGCTCATCAGCCGTTTTAATGACTTCGAATTTAACGTTAATACAATATATCCCATATTTATAGCGCTACGTCATACATTCTTTGTGTACCGTACCTATTCGCTCCACAGAGGGCGCCTCTAATGGCAATAAAGATTCATTCATTCATACACTGGCGTGATATCGAATAGAATAGTTCTCCAAAGTTGAGTCATGACGTGTAACGTCATACAACGTATAAATTAATAGCGTTACATCATTATTGTCCGTTTTGCATTCTAGGATATTATTTGACGTCATAATACAATTTTTGGAATAATAGTTTGATGTGAAATACATAATAAATATATTAATTCGTTAATTCATTTAATTCCTTCTTTATTCTGAAGTCTTTGTCATTTTTCAATACTTTATAGAACCTCCACATTCATCAATATGTCTACTTAAACTAATCTGTTTCAGGGTCTCGTATCTGATGTTTATGCACAGTCATTCGATTGCATAGAGTATCTCCGGTTTGTCCCACATAATTTTCACCACAACCAGCGCATGTTATGACATATATTACATTGGTTACTTTACAGGTCATATTATATTTCACCTCAAAGATCTTATTTGTCCCTTTGAATCTAAATCCTTTGCCTTCTAGTATATGTGCACAAGTCCCGCATTTATTTGATCCCCATTTCTTTACTCCATGGACTTCCTCCTCTTCCAAAGTAAATCGCTCCCTCGTTAACAATTTTTTTAAGGTTTGGTCTTTGTCTTTTACTATTGTTAATTTTCACATGTTTTAAGCTGTTCTTGATTCGTTGACTTCAGTTGAGCATGGGTAATGTCTCTTTAATGATACTTTATGCGTTCGGGTTATTTGGATTATATGTCGTAACCAGTGGAATGGAATTCGTGTTGGCGCGGTCTTCGTTCACAGCTCGAAGCTGCTCCTGTGGAATAGCTTTTGCCTTCTCTATGCCCGACTCCTTATCATCCACTATGGTATATATTCGTTTCTGTGATTCTTGAAGGTCCAAATATAAGAACTCAGAGCACGAGGATGCATCTCAAGCTACGCTCACCACTGCCCAGTTACTGAGCTAGAACAGTTACACTCGGCGTAGAGAAGGGATTAGCTTCCCCCATCACAACAAAGACAGAGAAACCCCATTACCGATATATGTTGGACTTAAACTGCATGCTAACTCGCGCAAACCAGAGCAGGTGGATGCAATGTTCGATCTGGGATTTTCTATCTCGTATAACAGAGTAATGGCCATCTCAGCACAAATGGGTAACCGTGTTTGCGAGAAGTAGGGGCCTACAGGCGTGACCAGGTTGTGTGTCCTCCAAATTTGCGATATGGAGTATTCAGCACTGCTGCCATCGATAATATTGACCACAATCCGAGTTCAAATACTGCTACTGAATCCTTTCACGGTACGGGCATATCGTTATTCCAGCACCCCATGCAGGACACCGATGGACAAGAAAGTAGAGCATTCCATCATCATGAAGCAGTCATGTCTACATCCAAGAGGATACTCCAGCTACCGGAATATTACACCAGCGTAACCCCAGCCACAGTGAAGAAAGATGATCCCTCAATTCCAAAAGTTGACCGCCGAACTAATTGTGATGGTCTTCTCGCCTAAGCGGCACTCAAAGCCAAAAGGAGGTATACCTTCTAATGTAATAAACTAGATTATGTTGTTGTTTTCCTTTAAATGTTCTGAATGGGATAAAACTGATCAAATATTGACACGTACAGGCACCTCTTTTTCCGATTCGTTTGCAGTTGGCTAGAGAAAGTAAAATAAAGTTACTTGGAATATATCGAGGCAGGCAGCAACATTTCATGGTCTGCATATCACGCAAATAAGCGATCAGGCCAAAGGATCACGCCAGCGGTGACGGCCCTGTTGCCTCTATTCCCAGACGACTGGAAGTCAGTTGCCATGACCCGGCATGCTATGAATGTAATAAAGAAATCCGTCAATCATCTTAATCCCGGAGAGGTGCCAGTTGTTAATTTGGACCAGCCTCTCTACGCCATCGCAAAACAAATCCAGTGGCAATGGCCAGTACACTGTAGGGAAGACAAGTTTGTTATCCTTCTTAGACGACTGCACATCGAAATGGCTGGGCTTAAAGTTGTAGGTGACTTGTTAGAACACAGTGGCTGTGTAGACGCTCTTGTGTAGGCCAAGGTGGCATCTCAGGAACTGCGGAGTCATTCATCAAGGCATCTCATGTGGTTTGAACGAGACACGCACATCAAGTTACTGCTTGCTCTTTGCATATCCTACTCAAGAAGGCCTACTCATTGTATACAGAATCAACACACACTCTCGGTGCCACACTAGAGTTTGAAGTCTAGTGCGCTCGTAGAATGACTGAAAGCCCCCAGTTCCTATTTTGGATGCTTGCCTTTGACCTGAAACTCCTAATCTTGATCTTTTCGAGAGGCAAACTTTCTACTCTATGTAGACAGCCTGGCAAAGCTTACACCATGGTTTTTCAGCTTGGATCACAGCAACTACCCAAGATGGGTACCTACTCACTTGAGAGACATGACGAGTCTGGAAAAAGCTCACTCTCATATTGCTGCAGAGTTTGCCGAAGGAAAATTTGCAGTACACAAGACGAACAGAGTATTTTCAGTCATGGCTATTGACCAGGCCCATGAGCAAAACAATGCTGCTGTTAAGGGTGGCGGTGGGGCTAATGGTCTGACGCAGAAAACAGAAGACCTACGTCGTTGGATGGTTGCCAGGCCGGAAATGGCAAGGGTAATCGCCGAGTTGAAATGTCTGTTGACGTCCAACAAAAGAGGGCATTACAAGACATAAAGCATCACGAGCAAATGAAGGATGTTCAGGTATCATTTGCTCAGCAGGTTCAAGCACTGGTTCAAGTTGTAGACGATATGGGGAACCCGTTTGTCGACGAAAGCAATGACTTGCTGAAACTGGACACAAGCGATGTGATGGACGAAGCTGTGAAGAAGTCAATTCAGCAAGCTGAAAGGTTGGGCAAAGATCATCAGCTAAATAAGTTTGTGAAAGAGAGGTTTGAAGACCAAACAAATTACAGGCGTCTGGTCCGTCATTCATAATTCAGCCGTCGTCCATTAGAGAATATCCGCGTCCATAATCCAAAGACCTATTCCATATTCCATATAACAGTATTAGCACCAAATTCAAAAAGACAATCATGTATACATAAACATAGGCTTGTTTCCTGCAAGAGAGAAGCGGTCAACATTTTTCAATGATGCCGGCAAGACATCATGATGTTCTAAAAATATCAAATCCGTATCGCTGATCAGTATTCTTAATCCATAATATTCGTTGTAAAGTCGTCATATAAAGAATGATGTATCTCAGTCACGCTTTGATTGTGACTGTTCATATGAGACACTTGCCGATCCCATCAAGAAGAACAAGATAAACTTGTTTAGTCGCCCGTCCGTACGAGATGTCTCCAAATGAAAATTACAAGTATCTTCTCTGAAAAGCGACTGCTCACTTTCGTAGCAATGGTCAAGTCCCGTGTTCTGCTACATCATAATTCTTCTTGTCTTCTTAATAGCTTATATCTATAATTACAAGCGTCTAGTCCGTCATTCATAATCCAGCCGTCGTCCATTAGAGAATATCCGCGTCCATAATCCAAAGACCTATTCCATTTCCATATAACAGTATTAGCACCAAATTCAAAAAGACAAAAGTATACATAAACATAGGCTTGTTTCCTGCAAGAGAGAAGCGGTCAACAGTTTTCAATGATACCGGCAAGACATCATGATGTTCCAAAATATCAAATCCGTATCGCTGATCAGTATTCTTAATCCATAATATTCGTTATAGAGTCGTCATCTAAAAATAATGTACCTCAGTCACGCTTTGATTGTGACTGTTCATATGAGTACCATCCTATTCAGCATTATCAACGCTTCAAACGAGCACGTACAGATCGATGGCTGGCTTGTCTACACGGTGATCGGGATCATGGAGTAAATTTTGTCCTGCCTCAGTTATGCCCCTTGAGTGTGACTAAAAATCAGGACTCATTTACGGGAAGAAAACCTGTCTGACAAAACCTGTCTGACCGGACCAGGGAACGTGAGAAAGAAATTTAATTGAAATCGCTCTTACAGATTTTTCTGGCAATTGCGCCTAATTTGACCATTTTTCGATATTTTGAGGGGTTTTCTAGCAAAAATGAAGCCAGCTTGAAGGGCAATGTTGAAGATTCATTTTCAGTAATAGCTTAATCATGCTCTTTCAGAAAATTTGACAAAAAACTGGCAGGTTGACCCCCACTTTTTTGCCTTTTTAAGTCGAGACCGGAACAGGGAACGTGAGTAAGAAGTTTAACTGAAATCGCTCTTACAGATTTTTCTGGAAATTGAACCGAATTTGACCATTTTTCAACATTTTAAGGGGTTTTCTAAGAAAAATGAAGCAGGCCTGGAGAGGAATGTTCGAGATTCACTTTTCGAAAACATAGCAGTGCTATGTCTTAAAATAATAGTTTAATCATGCTCTTTCAGAAAATATATACATATAAGTGATTTGGGTTGAAGATTTTACGACAATTGGTGGCCGAAAAACGGACACATACTCTATTCCATGCTGGATGGAAGAATCCCTGAAGTGCACCCTAAGTGATTTGGGTTGAAGATTTTACGACAATTGTTGACCGAAAAACGGACCCATGGTCTATTCCTTGCCGAATGGAAGAATCCCTGGGGTGCACACTATACATTGCTTGCCAAACACGAGATGGGGAAAAGACGATTTCTTTCGACACGAAAACCAAGCTTGCCCACCTTCCTTATCTCAGAATGGTTTGTTGAGACTGGAAAATAATTCAGGCCTTCTTGGTTGTCTTGAAAATGTGCAGAATCTAAGATGCACCAACGACTGATGCCATTATAGTAGATGGCGCGGCTCAACATATTGGAGCCAGTTGCTGTGAAAACCTTTGGCGAGTATGCCCTGAATGTTTTCTTGCCATACGTCGCGGGTCAACTACAAAGGGCCAGTCGTGTAGACATTGTATGAGACAGATACTACAACAGCAGCGTGAAGGCCCAGACCAGAAGCCAGCGAGGGAAAGGTATTAAGAGAAGAGAGAGAGAGAGAGAATTAGGGTTTAACGTCGCATTCAGCAATATTTCAGCTATATAGCGACTATTAAGAGAAGAGTTGGCTTTGATGCCCTTATACCTGGCAACTGGCAGCAATTTCTCCGCATTGACGACAACAAAATAGAACTGTTTGCCTTCCTTGCAGATCGCATCGGGAATTCGACAACTGAGAAGCAAGTTGTCAGGTACGGATGTTATCCGCATTCATCAGTGGGACTGTATTAACCTTGCCCCTCGTGATCACGAAGAAGCAGATACCTGAATGATTCTCCACGTAGCACACGCTTTGAAACAAGGCTACAAGAAGATACGCCTCCGCACTGTGGACACAGATGTGATGGTTCTTGCTATATCAGTCGTTAACAAGCTAGAGGAGACAGAACTGTGGTTAGCATTTGGTTCGGGGAGACATTTTCGATACATACCTGTCCACGAGATTGCCTCATCACTAGGTCCCGATAAATCTGGTGCCTTGCCAATGTTTCACCCGTATACCGGTTGTGATATGGTGTCTGCTTTCGCGAGTGTGGGAGAGAAAAAGGGTTGGGATACTTGCCAGGTGTATGATGAGGTCACGTCTACTTTCTTGGCCATTTACCGTGCCCCATACCCCGTTTCTGAAGAATGCATGGCTGTCCTAGAACGTTATACCATTCTCATGTACGACCGAACCTGCATTGTTGAGAGCATTGATGATCCCCACAAACAACTCTTCAGCTTGAAAGGAAGAGCTATCGATTCTATCCCATCAACCAAAACAGCACTTGATCGGCATGTGAAGCGAGCCGTGTACCAGGGTAGATGATGTTGTGGACAAGCTCTTCGTCCCTTTATGGTAATGCCTTCTCCATCTGATTGCGGTTGGACTGACCCTGAAAGCTGGAGGCCTCTCTAGACCACACTTCCAGAGGCTAACAAATCCTGTCGAGAACTTCTTTACCATGGATGTACGAAAGGCTGTAGAGGGCGGTGCAAATGCTTGAAAGCATCGCATCGCAAATTTGTCACAGGCATCTGGAGAGACTCGTTGTTACTCCATGTAAGAGATCACGAGAATTCTCTGTGTTATTATATACAGTGGATCTTCGTGACTGGCGGAGGTCTCCCTGTGTTGAATCATACATGTACATCTTTAAACCAGCTCAACGAACTCCTGACTTTGATTTTAGCATAGGACTGATCAATCAAAATTGGGCAAAGAAAAGTCTTATGGAGCTGGTTGGACATTACAAAAATTGCTTAACAAAATTGAAGTCACAGGTTATTTCGGCCAAATCTTCAAAAACCCTGGACTTCGACCGTGCATTTTCTAATGCCTTAAAATGGGGAAACGAAAACTACAAATCCAAATTGACAGACAGCACAATTTCGTCCTTTCGGAAATTTGTTTTGAATCTGAATCCCCCTATGGTATCGGAGAATCGTTCGGGTAGTAACCAGCCTACTACCACTCCTCCGATATCTCGGCAAAATACTCGAGCACGGTCACAATCTCCTCTGCCCTCTACTTCGCGTGGAAATTTGGAAACGCCAGCCCCCCCGCCCAGGGAGGCTGGTACTTCCAATACCCATGCTACCAACCCTCCTGTTCGCCGACCCCCACCTAACCATTCTTCATCTACTGTATCTTCTCGACCTACTCTTCTATCCCCACGTACCACTCCTAGACCTACCAACCCTGCTCCTTCTACTTCCACTAATACATATGCTGACGCTGCAAGGTCTCCTCCATCAAACGATATGCGCTCATCATATCGTCAAAATTCGAATCCGAAATTCTGGCAATTTAGGCACGAAACTCAAAACAAATGGGAATGGCGCCTCCCGGCAGTCACCAAAAAGGTTCTGCTTTTTGGCTCATCAAATCTTTCACGTATTAATTCGGACCCCCATCCTGATGTGCAAGTAGAGTGCTATCCTGGCGCTAAGTTTCAACATTTTACAAAGATTTTGGACCGCTACAACGGGCCTTCCCAACCCGACAAAATTCTCTTGAATATTGGTGTAAATAACAAAGCAGAAGATCCTTCAAAAGCCAGAAGTAATATGAGCAATATGTTGAGCTGTTTGAGACGTAAATTTCCCAAGTCAAAATTGTATTTTATACAGCTCCAAGTTTCGGACACACTTCCAGCCAGTGAATGCTTTTGCATAAATCAGATAAATGAATTTGCCTCTTCGAAAAGACAACTCAAAATTATCCATAGAATTGATCCTGGCAAATTCAAGGTTGGTAGGGACAACATTCACTGGACTGAAGACACGGCGAATTGCCTGTATTCACACTGGCTCAATACTATAGGTTTAAACTAAATTTGGGACAGGGCATGTGCCACCCTACTCTTGGTCTAGGTACTAGTATAGTAAATCTGACTGGTGACCTTGAACTAACACAATCTGACATCTCTCTTCTCAGTCGGGGCCTTTCCTTTGTCCCGACACCGAGATCAAAACCTGCACCTGAAGACCGCATAGATCAACATATAGAGAAGATGATGGAAACATCTAAGATCACTAATGAATTCGATCGTCGGGTGAGTCTAGCAGACCGCTTCAGATTTTCAGCTGGAGAAAGACCACCCTTCACAGAGAAATCTGGGTATGTACCACCAAACGTTGACCAAGAAATTCCAAAAGCTGTTAAGGCCCTTTCAGAACGAATTAATGAACTGATTTCAAATGGGCGATTCCGAAACATTCCAAACTTATCCTTCAATGAACGCCAATCTT